>JAHWLF010000012.1:0-33575 GCA_024679295.1 Phytophthora parvispora
GGCGGCGGCGGGGTGGAGGACGTACTGGAGGTGCATTTGCAGCAGCACGAGGAGCGGGAGGAGCAGCCACAGCGGCGTGCGCGGCGTGGACCGCCACAGGTCGCGCATCATGTGCTCGGAGCTCCGTTTCGATATTCAAGGGCGTAATTCGGTGGATAATAACGGATTTATCTGATAATTAGTGCGGAATTAGCGGTAAAACCATGGATCCGTGGCGATTGTGCTTCATTTTCGCGCAAAAGGAAGGCAGCATGGCGGACGAGGAGAAGCGTCGCGCCCCGGAGGTGGTGAACCTCCTAGACGACGCCGATGGGCAGGACAATGACGAACCTGCTGAAGGACGCGACGACGAAGACGAGGACGTCGTGGAGGACACCGAAGAGGACGCTGTACGTGGACTGAAGACGATATCCCAACTCTACCGGGACAGTCGATGGACCATTATTCTCCTCCTCTCATTGTTATTGCCACTGGTATATGTAGTGCTGCATCTGCCAGGACCTGGTGGATGTGTTGAAGCAGGGCTTTTTGTCCGGGTGCGACCACCGCTTCCACTTCGACTGCATCATGGCCTGGGCCAAGGTGACCAACCTCTGTCCGTTGTGCAAGACCAAGTTCAACGCCGTCACGCGTCGCGACGCGCAGGGCGTCGTGGTGCACCGGGAGGTCGTGCAGGACCACAAGCAGGTGTACCGACCGGACCCGTCGGACCACGACATCGCCGCCCAGTTGCGGCTGGTGAACCAGGCCAGGTGCGAGCTCTGCGGCTCCGGGGAGGACGAGCACGTGCTGCTGCTGTGCGAGGCGCTGGGCTGCGGCGTGGCCAACCACACGTACTGCATCGGCCTGCGGGCCGTGCCCAACACGTCGTGGTACTGCTCCAGACATGCCAGTACGCAGCAGAGAGCTAGTGACGCTATTGAGCGGCCGGCCACGACGGTGTCCACGCGACGTCGGACGCGCAGGCTGGCGAGTTTGATGTCCAATGTACTAGGCGGACGCGGGGTATCTACCGCGACGAGGTCTCGACGACGATCGAACTCGAACTTTATTGCCGTGGAGGAGGCGGAAGACAGACGACCGATGCGAGGCATCGCGGCGGCGTATGCGCTGCGCATGTCGAGGGAACTCATGCAGGTGCAGTTGCGTGCGGATGCCATGTTCGCACGCGGCGACTTGACGCAGTCTTCACTGTATGGGCGGAGAAGTGGGGCTGATGCTACTGCCGCTCGTAGTGGAACGCGGTCTACAGCGGCGCAGTCTGGATCGTCGACGATAGACCAAATGTGGGAAGACCACAGTCGCAGCAGGCAGGAACTCGCAGCGGCAGCGATTGCGGGTCATGACCACAGCTCTCCTGGTGATAGCGGGAGTAGCCGCGCTAGTCAACGAAGCAATCGAGTATCTAACACTTTTGCTCCGGAGTATTGTGAGCTGGCGAAGCTGATGCAGGGTGCAGTCAGTAGCGATAATTACGCGTCGTCTGTGACGCTGCTGATCCCCAAGACGGCCAAGCTGAGGCTGGTATCGCGAGTTAAAACCTTCTTTGGTAGGCTCAATCAAAAGGAGAAGTCCGCTGCAGTCGAGCTGGGATGTCTATCGGTAATGCATCAGTGGATTCGAGTCTCGGAACAAGGGGATAATTCGGTTTCTGCGCCCAATGCTCAAGTCTTGGATGCAGTGCTGGCAATACTGGAGACGCTTCCCGTTCGTAAACAAGATCTTGTGGAGGTAAGTACGCACGATGCCTTGGTTGCGTATGTGCGAACGCCTAACTTTTCACTTCACTTCTGTTTGCCTTTCAGGAGGAGGGTTTGCAAGACACAATGGACAGGCTTTCGGAGCTTTCTGATGTAAGCATAGAAAATCGGCAACGAATTATCGAGCTGAGTGAAAAGTGGCGTGAACTTAATCCCCCAGCACCAGTTGAACCACCGCAGCCTCCAGTGAGCCCACAAGTATCATCACCAGTTAGTGCAGCGCAGAATTTGCCGGTGATTGCATCATTCACGTCCCCAAAGCGACCAGCGCGGCCGAACAGCAAACGGAAGCGGAAACGCGAAGTGTACGTACTCAGCTGCTGCTTAGTTAGCTTTTTTCCTCTTTCAGCATAACAAACGCGAAGCTTTGCATGCGCAGTTGGTCAGACACAGTTGTCGAGTACGTTAAAGCAAAGCTGTACCCGCTGTACAAGCAGAACAACGGAGCCGGTAAATTAACGAAAGATCGCTTCAAAGCGATCGTAAAGGAAGTGACGGAGCTGTTCTCGCAAGAAGCAGCGTCGATGCAGTCGGCGTTGTTGTTACCTTCCGGAGAATTGTCCAACCTCGCTAAGTCACGGGTCAAGAAACTCATCGACAGAGTTTACAAATCGTCAGCAAGCGGGGCTTCAGGTCGTGGAACAAGCGCTCCAACTCCGTTGCTTATGCGTGCAGCTGTGCCAGCATCAACGTATTCTGCAGTACCCTCTATCAAGCACCAGCGAAGAAGATAAGGAAATGTGGCTTCGCATTGCCTCGAAAGCAGAGAAGTGTTGACAACCTCGCCTCAGTTACACGATCAGGGTATCTTTCCAAAGGAAGAAAGAGAGAACTAATGTACACCAAAACCCAAACCTTGGATACACATACATTAACAAACGAGACCATTTAGCTGAGCAGTTTAGGAGCCCGACAATTTCCAACTTCTCACGACAGGTACATTCCAAGAGTAGCCGAGTCTTCTTGCGAGATCCCGGCATCGTTCAGCCGCTTCTTCTGTATCATTTGCTCCACCATCCACTCAGTCTTCATCTTCTGCGTGGTCATTTTAGCCTGCTGGAGCTGTTCCTGCGCCAACGCCAGTTGCACCGCATGCAGCTCGCTATTCCGTTGCTCGCGCTTGGTTTCAAGATCCAGGCGTCGGCTCTCAATCTCAAGACGCGCAGCCTGGATACTCAACTTGCGTCTCAAATACTCCGTCGACCCCTTCCCAGCTTGCTGTGTACTCGTCGAACTCGCAGGTCTCGCCACTTCGGACGCATTATTCACATGCTCACTGCCGTCACTCTCCTGTCTTACTCCCGCCACCCGTTGTCGCTTAGTAGTAGATGGAAAGCCTTGCGGAGTTTCAGCCCCCGACTCGACGGCTGAAGGAACAGGCAGAGGAGTCGGAGCCGAAACCTGAGCAGGTAACGAGGCAGATACCGGCATCGTCATAACTGCCGCCGACATGGGAGTCTGCGTCGGAGTCTGCACTTGAGTTTGAGCCTGCATTTGCGGCATTGACACCGCTTGAGGCGCAGGTGCTGGCGGGGTCAACGGCGTGGGCTGCATCATCCCAACACTGGCAAAGATCTGCTGTTGCTGCTGCTGCTGCTCTGCACTACTCACATAGACGTCTTGCTGCTGGGGCTGCTGCTGCTGATGATCCACATACATGTCCTGATGCGGCTGCCCGCCATTGTCCCTGTAGACGTCCTGCGGCTGCCCCGAATTATCTCTGTACACGTCCTGTGGCTGCTGCGGTTGCTGCTGCACTGCATCAGTCCTGTACATGTCGTGCGGCTGGCCCGCGTTGTTATTATTCCCGTAGAGGTTCTGAGGCTGCTGCTGCTGCTGTTGCTGTTGCTGCTGGTCTCCACTATTCACGTAGATATTCTGCAGCTCGGAGGCGGCCGAGGGGACGAAGAGCACGGGCTCCTCCAGCGGAGGCTCCAGCGCCTGCTGCTGGTTCTGCGTCTGCGTCGGATGGACTTGCGGCGGAGGAGCTTGAGCTTGAGCTTGGGCGTGGGGCTGAGGCTGCGTCTGCTCCTGGTCGTTGGAGAGCAGCACCTTGACGAACGCGTCTTTGTTGCGGCGGCGCGGGTTCGTCTTGAGCTGGCGCTGCGTGATCTCGCGCTTGAGCTGCGACAGCGACCAGTCCTTGTAGTCGTCCGAGCGCGGCGGTGAGCAGCGCTCGTCGCCCTTGGCGGACCACAGCCGAGACACCTTGGGGGCGCTCCAGGACGGCGGCGGCGCGTTCATTCCGACTGGGTTTTTTGGCGAACGCTGCTGGGCTTTTTGATTGCGCCAGAGCCCATCGAATGGCATCACTTGGCGTTGTAAGCAATATGATGGGGAGGCGGATAATAAGGGTGGCTTTAGCCAGCTAAAACTTAGTTTAAAATGTTGAAGCTTTGTACGATAAGTAAAAAAAATCATCCGGGAGTATTACCGAAAGTATATTTTGAAGAAGTCCTGCATCTTCGTCTTCCATGTTGGTTCAAGTTTCGAGGCGCCGACAATTCATATGGATAATCGGGACAGATAACATTGAGGACCCACCCTCCACAGTATACTATGTAGTAGTAGTTAAGAAAAAAATAATACAACAAAATAATATATAATGCGCTGTACTTGCTTCAGCATAACACCCCCGACTGGGGAAAATTCTTTCGTGCAGAACAGGTGCTTCCTTTGTGACTGCTGCACCAAGGTTGATTAGTGTATGTGACTGTCTTGATACTGCACTGTCACGGCTTATTTACATGTTACCCCCGCAAAATAGGTACATGTAAAATACCGATTCAAGCCGTAAACTAAAAAGAATGAAGCTCGACTATCCATCGGCACTCATTTGTCATCATTGATCACCTACCGGTACCTTGCTCACTCAGTCACTCACGATGCATTCACACAATTCGCGAGGCGAACCATTTTCAATTCTACAGTGTAGAACCCGAGACGAGCGTTACGCTTCGTAGTTCACCGAATGCTGACCACGATGCTGAGGGCATTGGCAGTTTTCGCTGTCGCCACTGCTCAACTGGTAGCTGCGGATGGTGCTGTGCAACTCAGTGAACGCTTCGGAGGCCCTCACGGGAGTGAATTCTCCGACCAAGGCGCGATCGTGGGAGGAGAAACTGTTAGCTCCATCACGATTCGAGCTGGGGCTCGTATTGACGGCGTCTCAATTGAAATTTCGGGCCCAACCCCACAGACTTTCGTCCATGGCTACGGAGGGTCTAGCAACACTAACAGCATGATGCAACTCGGTGCAGGAGAGTACATCACGTCCATGGAGGCTCATTGGAACAAGAACCGACATACTAACCAACATACCCGTGTCTTCTACCTCAAGTTTGCCACGAATCTTGGCAACTCGGTGTCTGCAGGGGCACCAACTGATCACACAGGATATGTGACCGCCCCTCCAGGCTATCAATTGACAGGATTTCATGGCAAAGGTGACAATGGCAGAATCGATATGCTTGGAGCAATTTGGTCGACTATCCCCACCACACCAGCCCCCGCCACAACTGCTCCAGATACTCCAGCTCCACAAACTGCCGCACCAGAAACGACCACCCCAGAAACTGTACACCCGGCAATTCAAACTCAACTAGAGTCTGAGTCTCAATCGGCAAACTCATCCACCGACGGGTCCGTTGCAGCAGTTCCCGACGTGATAATTGTATCGGAATCACCTACACCAGCTCCAGCACCAGCGGGCCCAGCCACCCAATTGAGCGAAGTATTCGGCGGGCCTCACGGCTCCGAGTTTTCGGACCAAGCCTCGGCTACGTCGGGACAGACTGTCAGCTCTATCGCCATTCGTGCCGGTGCGCGTATCGATGGATTCACACTCGAAGTAAGCGCACCTACAGCACAAAAGTTCGTCCATGGCTACGACGGAGTCAGCGACTCGAACAACGCGCTCTCACTCGGTGCAGGGGAGTACATCAAATCGATGGAAGTTCATTGGAACAAGAACCGCCACACAAACCAACACACACGCATATTTTACCTCAAATTCGTCACGAGTACGGGTCGCTCGGTTTCCGGAGGCTCACCCACCGCCTATAGCACTACCGTAACTGCACCTGAAGGCTATCAACTCGGGGGATTTTTCGGCCGAGGCGACAAGGAGATTTACAGTCTCGGGGTTGTGTGGACTAGTATTACAGTCATACAACCCCCTCCAAGTTCAGATCACGGTGAAGACATGCAGCTGAGTGGTCTTTACGGTGGGCCGCACGGAACGGCATTCTCGGACATCCAGTCAGTCAAATTCGCGCAGATAGCGAGCTCCATTACAATATGTGCAGGGGCCCGAATCGATGGATTGACGCTACAGATTCAAACTCCAGCAGAATTGACATTTTCCCATGGGTTTTCCTGTTCAGAAGGGAAAACGCTCACACTCGCTCCTGGGGAATACTTCGAGACGATGGAGGTTCATTGGGGAAAGAATAAACACACTGGAGACCGCACCCGCGTGTTCTACCTCAATTTCATCACAAATGCTAAAAATTCAGTGTCGGGAGGGACGAAGACAAAAGACAGCGCAGTGGTGACTGCTCCTAGTGGATTTCAACTGGCTGGTTTCTTCGGCCGCGCTACTAGTGGAGATAGAGGAAATCTGGACCAGATTGGTGCGATCTGGACGAGGATGTTCGCTAAGGACTCATCGCTCACGGACGAGATGGAAAGTCTTGGTTCTGGCGTCTCGTTTGTTACTACAATTCGCAATTGGGTGGGGCCCACGATCGGCAAGGCGGGCGATACCGCTTGCTATCGCAAGACAGTAGGTTTTGGCCCAAACAAGGCCTGTCCATTGGGATACAGCAATGATGACGATGATTGTATGGTGCAATGCCCGCTTGCCCACCCTGTCGAGTGTTTCGCGGAGTGCCTCCCACAGAATGATGATTGTGCGCTTGCAGTACTCCATAAAATCGGATCTGTCGTTGCTGTGGCGCTGAACGCGGCCACTGGAGGCGTGTTTGGCAGTATGTACGCAGCCTTCAAGAGCGCCAAGTGGGCTATCACCTGCGCTGCTGGTATTGTTAAAGTTGTCCGCGGTCTCATCTACTACCTCCGCTACCGACAGACCACGGCGCCACAGGGGGATGTCGCCGAATTGCTCAACGTCGCGTACCAAGCGGATGTTGTTTTATTCGATCTACCGGTGGCCGTGTGTGTTTGCATGGGTCTTCCCATTCCGGAGAAAGCCCAATATGCCGATACCGTGCTCGTGATTGTCGAGGGTATCGTGAAGCAGGCGATCACCAACGGCGAGGAGATCATCTCGACCGGAGAAAACGTGCTCAAGTTGCTCACGGGTACTGGGGCACTCAACGACAGTTCTAGCTCGACAGTGGAAGAGCTTCAAGACTTGATCAACAAGAACTCGAGCTGTGGATACGAGCTCAAGCGTCTCACTGACCATGTCGTTCGCGCAGTGAACGATATCCGTCGCTCGACTCCTGGTGCCTCTGCTAACGATGTTCGCGTGAGTGTGTACAAGTCTTCAATTGTGATGAATGACATTCCCGCCGTGACAAATATGTGCATGGGTGAAATCTTAGGCAGTAAGAAGTTGACAGCCGCGTTCGAAACTCGTGATGTGCTTCGCAAGACGTTCAGTGTCATTGTTGACCAGCTTATTGAGACCGGCACGACGGACATGGGCAAAAATGTGGCCAACAACGAGTATATGCTGAAGGTGGCGAACATGGGTCTCGTCGTGCTGTCGACCATCGACCCGACCGGAATCGCGTATATGGCATCGCAGTTCGTGCAGCCGATCTGCGGTCCGACTGCATACCTAGGAGAAATTGATGATGGAACGCTTTACGACGCGCTCGGTCTCAAAACTGTCGACGAAGCGTTCGTCGGCAGCTACGGCACGTGGACCAAGAAGGGCGACGGCGTCGTTCATCTCAGTTTCGAAAGTGCTGACAATAAGGACGTGACGGTTGTCATTCATTCGGGTGGAGACAAATATGCCGAGGTGGATGTAGCTGCCGGCGCGACGGTCATTTGGGAAGCCACGATTCCAGAGCTGCAAGACAAGAGCATGTATTTGGATCGCTGGCGTCCGGGCGTCATGGGAATTCCCGGTTCGGGCGGTGGTTCGCTCTTGCTTTGGATCCCGCGGTCGTCAAACGGAGGGCACCTCAGTATGCATGTTAGAATCAACGCAAGCTAAGCAGCTACGAAAAGATTAATGATCGTGGATCAATGTAGTAGGGCATATGTGATTGACGTACTCGCGCCTTGGCTGAGCTCGTTCCGTTTTTGATTTCGGGCGACGACTCGCAAGAGGTTTCGTCCTTCGATCCAAGAAGAGGGAAAGATTTATTTGCAGCAAGTTGCGTAAAGGACCAAAATGCGGCTCGTAGTTCTACTGTTCCTTTCGGTGGTTCTACCCGTCGATGGCGGCTCGACAACCCAAACGGTGGTGCCCGACATCGGGGGAATGATCCACCCACCGACAACCAGCACCATTCAGGTGCGGTTTGGCGACCTCGGCCCTCAATACTCTTCAGCGTACGAGTTTGTTGCACCCTCGACCGATTCCATGAATTGCACCGGTACTCAACTGTGTCTCGCGCTGAAGTTTTCATCTGCTTTCGATATGGATCCATTCTTTCTTCAGCAATATGACAGCAAATACCCACTCGTGTCTGCTACATTTGATATCCACGACCCAAGCACCATTCTGCCGCTAATTCCTGGTAATGAGGAGTCGACTGTGTGGTGGTTCCAATCGAACGCAACAGCGACTGACACATCAACGGGAGGTCCTGTAATTGACCTGCTACTTCGACTTCGACAGAGAAGTCAAATATTCTCGGCCAAAGATCAATTTCTTGTTGTTGTCCGCGTCGAAGTGGTGAACGACCGAACCGCTACAAGCGTGATGGAAGGATACAGTGGGTACGGCAACCAGCGCGTGACTCAAATCACTCACCGCCTCAATGCCAACACGATGCAAATGCAACTTTCGATCACGAAAAATTCTCAGGTAAATGATGTTGGGCCGTTGGATGCGTATCCTTTGCTTTTTGCTACTGCTCCTGCTGATTCAAACGCGCTCGGAGATTCTTGTGGCGCCTGCGATAAGTTCCTCGATATTTGTCAAAGCACGGAACCCTGCCAAACCATTGTGTTGCCTTGTTTGATATCCCAGTTGAAGGCGCTGCCCACGTCAAGTATACTCAGCAAAAGTACCAGCAGTAGTGGCAACGTGGAGGCAGGCAGCGCTGGAAGCACTAGCTCCAGCAATGGTGTTCCCGATGAAGCCAAGATGAGCCAGGTGGACATACGCATTCCATTGGCGACATGCGTTGCTGGCCTTCCACCATCGACATGGGTTTCTGTTCAGCAACTGATTTTTTGCCTAGCGCATTCCGAGTGTGCTCTTGGTACTGTACCCGGCAGCACTGTTGGGGAAGAAATCCCAACAATTCTGCGCCTGACCAATGGAACACAGACGTTCGCGGTGACACCATTTAATGTCGGAACAGACAACGTGGAGCTCACCATCAACACACAAGATATTCGCTCGAGCGTCATCGACCTTCAAAGCTATTCGTTCAGCGCTTCAGCTTCCTATCTCGGCATGTTTCTTCGTTCTTTTGTGTTGCTGCAAGCAGCACAAGTTTCGATTGAAGTCACACCGTACACATTGGACCCGAGTTTATTGCGACTGAAGCTGAGGTACTCTGACGCGTTGATGTTGAAATCACTTTCGTTTTCCACATCGTCGGGCCGCTTGCTAACGATCGAATCGTCCCCAGCGCAGGTTTTGATCGAATATTCGTCGTTGTCGACTTACCCAGCACTAGAAACGTTAATTTCTAGACTCGAGTCTCGACTTATACCAGCACCTGGAACTAGTGGGGCGTGGGTTTTGGCTGGTGACTGTTTGTCGTGCAGTTCAAAACTCTTTAAATGCACCTCCGAGGCCGTCACGAATTATTCTTGCAGCTACAATACTGCTGCGAGTGGTTTTGGCAAGTGTATTCATGAACAGCTCCCGTCAACTGTTTACGAGGACATACTGGCGGGCGGAAAAGACCAAAGACTCGTCGGAGCTGAACTCAATCGATGTCTAAACGCGATTTCTCCTGGTTCCGATGGATTAGCCTCGCTTTTAGATGCAAGCTCTAACCTTGCGTGCTTTGCAGCAGCTCGTTGCCCGTTTGGCCCAATTGCACTGGTACAAGACGCAAAAGTTGTGGTGCTGGAGACTTCATCGTACGTTCAGCTGGTCCGAGTCCTATCGAGTACTGCCATTGATACTGACAGTATACAAATCGAGTACGCTGTTGACGGGCTTGTATTCGCCACAACCCCAGTGATAGAGGCTTCTTTGTCTGAGTCTGAAATTCAGCAAACGATCGATGACGCGCTGTATGTGATAAGAACCAGCACGGTAGTGAGTTCCTCAATCGACAACAATGCTGGAACAGAGTGGACGCTAGAGATAATCTACCACAACGTATTTCTACCGAACACGTTCACCGCCAAAGCAGTGGCTAACAGCGCTTCTATCGCTACGGACTCGATAACGCAAATGATGCTGGAAGGAGGTGCCTTTCAGCTTCGAGCAGTTCCTCGTGATGATACCAAGATTTTCAAGCTGGCAGATACGGCCTCCGATACCGGTTCTTTTTCGTTCTCAAGCTTCAGCAGCGACTCGGGGTCTGATTACTTTTAAATGTCTTTCTTGTTGCTAGTGAGATCACAGAAAATAATCTCGGAATGCATCAAATGGTTTCATGGTTTAGCAATTTGATGTGCTTACTCCACCTTGTTAGGCGCTGCAAAGAGGTATCAACAGCGATGCACCGCTACTATGTTGTAAATGGCAGCTATGTGGAGGGGCACGAAATCTTTTGTGTGGCTTTGATGTCAGAAGGCCACTTCATAGCTGTCGTTGTGGGCCGTTGATTTCTCTGTCGACCGCCAAATCCGCAGCCAACAACAAGTGCAAGTTGCACGACTAAGATCGACTTCACTCTTCAATTTGCACTCTCAGAGGACAACCAGACTTTGTAGTGCAAGGAGGCAAGAGTGCCAAGATGGAAACGGGGCCCGTCACTTCTGGCGCTGTCGTGATACCAAATGAGAAGACAGTCTTCGTCACAGAGCGGGTGAAGATATTGAGGGCTCGACAAAGGCATCAACTTGCTAGGAGCAAGCGTGCGGCGTGGAAGGACGTGATAGTCGTGAGCGTGCTCGCTTTGGCCGTAGTGTACGTGATGGTGGTCGTTTCTGTGGAGTCCGCTAAGGTGGGAATTGTTGCGGCGGAGTCGATGGAGCTCAAGCCAGCGAATTTAAGCGCTCCAGACCCGTCGCGTTCACAAAAACAATAATGCTCCTCAAGCTTCGTTGGGTATTCAAATTCATCGTTGGAGCCTTTTACTAGGTTCGTTGGAGCAATCGTAACGCATACAGAGTCAATTCAATGCGCAGTCACCGGTGCGATGTCGTTAGCAACTCCGTAAGTTTCTGTGTTCTGGAAGGCCATGCTGGAGGTAGCCCACAAAAATTCAAATCGTGCGTATACCCGAATCGGTGAGATAGATGTTTTGCTTCATGCAATGTCCTCTAGCATTAGATGAGTCCTGCG
Source organism: Phytophthora parvispora (assembly GCA_024679295.1). Classification (NCBI taxonomy): domain Eukaryota; phylum Oomycota; class Peronosporomycetes; order Peronosporales; family Peronosporaceae; genus Phytophthora; species Phytophthora parvispora. The sequence goes on from JAHWLF010000012.1 coordinate 11,386, forward strand.
ATTGCTGCAGATTTTTGCTCTGGTATCTCTCTCTGCACCGTGGTCGTGGACCCGCTTGAGGCATGGAATGATGGGGGAAAGGAAATCCATTGTGTAGTTGACGACTTCGATCGGGCCGTGCCAATACAAACTGACTCGAGGAACACTACCTACTCCGCGCTGTTCCAGCCAGCCTCGGTAGGATTGATAATCCACCACAGAAATCAGTATTCCACATCTCAAACGCGTTTTTCGGATGATCAGCCGTCGATTTGGAAGCAGCTGTAGCGGGAGGAGGATGGTTTTGCGGCAAAACCGCAAGTTGCTGGTAAAACTTTCACCAGCAATTTGCGCACGCTCCGAGTGCTTGCCCAGCGCATGTTGGTCGGAGCGAACGGCTACGAGCGCAGATATACAAATGGATACTTTAGCACTAAATTGCCACGATGCAAAGGCACCGGATTAATTAATGACGCCAACTATCAGTTGACAGTCGGCAACTATTAAATATTATATAATACATGTTCAGTACAATGCCCATGCCAGTGCCAACGCATGAGGTTGGGGATGGTCGGAACAATAAAATGATCGTCCGGGCGAGGCAAAGCAGCGAAACATGCCAGAGTGGTGCGATCGAATCTGCCCGGCTCATTTCGTGCAGAGAAGTTTCAGTAGGCCCACATGCCCCCGCCCACATGCTTTCAATGCCGCGACGTTGTGCTGTTCGTACCGAAATCGAGGAACCATTTCGCCGTTGCTCCATGATCGCTTACAGCACTCTTCGTCTAGGAACACGGTAGCACTATTGCCGTGGATTATTTTAACTGCACGTATAAACCAAGACTCGAGAAGCTGCCACACATGCACCGGTACCGCTATGACCTCAAACAGATCGTATAGGTGAAGACGCTGGCACCAGCACCCAACTGACAAACAGACGAAGTGCAAGCGACGCACAGCAATCTATCCCAAGATGTACATTACACAACCTCAAACACACGCACACGTACTGATCGTGACCCTGTACGTATGGCAATCCTGTTTGAGACAGGAACTCCTCGTCCTATCATTCTCGGTTTTCCGGGCTCGTTCGCAAACGTTGTGCGCTGGAATTATTAGGCCCTCATATTATTTTCGTCATGGTACTTCGGGTATTGGCCATGACGCTGCAGGTTATAGTATTCACAGTCCTCGCCGCAGTCCACGGGGTCGCTTCAGATGATGCTGTTCAGTTGAGTGAGTCCTTCGGTGGTCCGCACGGGAACGATTTCTCCGACCAAGCGTCCGTTGTGTCTGGGCAAACCATCACTTCCATCACCGTCAGGGCAGGAGATCGCGTTGATGGAGTTTCATTGGCGATATCAGCACCCACAGCGCAGACATTCACGCACGGAGGAACTGGCGGGACCGACAACACTCTCACGCTCGCGAAGGGTGAGTATGTCACATCCATGGAGGCGCATTGGGGCGAAAAGGACGGCCACACTCGTATCTTCTATCTGAATTTTGGCACCAGCGCTGGCAACTCGATCTCTGGAGGTTCACAGACCGACTCGAAGGGATCCGTGACAGCACCCAAAGGCTTTCAACTCGGAGGCTTCTTTGGTCGTGACGGCGACGAGATCGATACGCTAGGCGTTATCTGGTCTAGTATTCAAGCAGCAGACGACGCTCCAGGCACCGTCGCTCCAGCCGACATCCCAGTTTCCGCTGCCCATAGCAAAGCAGAATCAGCTTCAGCAGCAGCTCCTCCCGCCAGCTCTGAATCTGCGGCTCCTGCTACGAGTACATTGGTGTCTACTGCAAGTTCCGGATCTGCAGCAGCACCAGTGGCTCCAAGTGCACCAAAATCGTCAGCAGGTTCAGGATCAGCTCCTCCGGCGCCTGCACCAACCAGTAGCGGGTCTTCGGACTCGTCCGGTGCCAGTGCTCCAGCACCTTCCGGTCCTGCAGTTCGACTTAGCGAGACCTTCGGCGGTCCTCACGGCAATGAATTCTCGGATCAGTCCTCAGCTACATCCGGGCAAATTATCGCCTCGCTTACGGTTCGTGGTGCAGATCGCATTGACGGTCTCACTCTTGAAGTCGCTGGACCAACAGCTCAAACCTTCACACACGGTGGCACTGGGGGTGACCCGTATACTCTCAAGCTCGGAAAGGGCGAGTATATCACCTCAATGGAGGCTCACTGGGGTCAAAAGGGTGGTCACACTCGCATCTTCTACCTGAATTTCGGCACAAGTGCCGGTAACTCCGTCTCCGCAGGCACCCAAACCGATGAAAAGGGCTCTGTTATGGCACCGGATGGCTATCAGCTCGGTGGCTTCTTCGGTCGTGACGGTGACGAGATTGATCTACTAGGCGTCGTGTGGACAAGCATTGCTGTAGTGAAAGAAGAGCCCCCTAAGTCAAGTTCCGGCGCTGGAACAGGAACGGCAGGCAGCAATCCGGCTGTGGATGTATCGGACGAAGACATTGTTCTCAGTCCTCTTTACGGAGGACCACACGGAAACGCATTCTCGGACATCGATTCGATCAAGTTCTCGCAAACTGTAAGCTCAATTACTATCCGGTCCGACAAGCGTGTAGATGCCATTACACTGCAAGTTCAGGCTCCCGTAGAGGTGACGATGTCCCATGGTGGCAAAGGTGGAGAAGACAAGACTCTTACGCTTGCTCCGGGAGAGTTCATCACATCGATGGAGGCCCACTGGGGCAAGAAAGATGACCACACAAGAGTATTTTACCTTAACTTCGAGACGAACAAGGGGAACTCCATCTCCGGAGGAACCACGACAGACGATAACGCCATTGCGAAAGCCCCCGATGGGTTTCAACTTGCTGGTTTCTATGGCCGCGCTGAAGACGAGGTGGATCAGCTTGGAGCTATCTGGACGAGAATCTCCGCAAAGGACCTATCGCTCACGGACGAAGAAGAGAGCTCCGGGTCCGGTGTCATGTATGGCGGAACTACCATTCGCAACTGGGTGGGCCCCACCATCGGAGAGTCTACCGATACCGCCTGCTATCGCAAATCAGTGGATTTCGACAGCAAGAACATTTGCCCACTGGGCTACGGCAAGGAGGACACCAATTGCCAGGCTCAGTGTCCGTTATCATACCCAGTACAATGTTCGTTGGAGTGCATCCCGCAGAACGACGACTGCGTTCTTGAAGCACTCTCGAAGATCGGATCCGTCGTCACTGTCGCGCTCAACGCCGCCACTGGAGGCGTGTTCGGAGATATCTACGCGGCCTACAAGACTGCCAAGTGGGCCGTCACCTGTGCCGCGAATATTGTCACGGTCGTCCGCGGTCTCATCTACTACCTCCGCTACAGACAAACTTCAGCGCCCCAAGGAGATACGGCCGAGCTGCTCACGGCAGCTTACCAAACGGATGTTGTGGTGTACGATCTTCCCGTGGCGGTATGTGTTTGCCTGGGTCTTCCCGTTCCCAAGAACGCCAAGTTTGCGGATACGGTGCTCGTGATTGTCGAGGGTATTGTGAAGCAAGCGATCACCAACGGCGAGGAAATCGTGTCGACCGGAGAAAACGTGCTCAAGTTGCTCACGGGTACCGGCGCACTCAACGGCACGTCCGACTCGACGGTGGACGACCTTCAAGATTTGATCAACAAGAATTCGACATGCGGCTACGAGCTTAAGCGTCTCACCGACCACGTCGTGCGTGCAGTAAACGACGCTCGCAACTCGACACCAGACGCGTCTGCCGACGATGTTCGCGTGAGCGTGTACAAATCTTCGATCGTGATGAACGACATCCCGGCCGTGACGAATTTGTGTATGGGCGAGGTGTTAGGCAACAAGACGTTGACAGCAGCATTCGAGACGCGCGATATGCTCCGCAAGACGTTCGGTGTGATCGTCGACCAGCTTATTGACACGGGCACGACGGATATGGGCAAAAATGTAGCGAAGGACGACTACATGTTGAAGGTGGCCAACATGGGTCTCGTCGTGCTGTCGACCTTCGATCCAACCAATATCGCGTACATGGCATCGCAGTTCGTGCAGCCGATCTGCGGCCCGACTGCATATCTGGGCGAGATCGACGACGGCAGGTTGTCCGATGCACTCGGTCTCAAAACTGTTGACGAAGCTTTCATCGGCAGCTACGGCACGTGGACCAAGAAGGGCGACGGCGTCGTTCATCTCATCTTGGAGAGCGTGGACATTTACGACGTGAAGGTAGTCGTCCACTCTGGTGGAAGCAAGTACGCTGAGATCAAGGTGGGCGCGGGTGAGACCGTGACGTGGGATGCCACGATCCCGGAGTTGCAGGACAAGACGTTGTACTTGGATCGCTGGCGTCCTGGAATTCTCGGCCTGCCTGGTTCTGGAGGCGGGTCGCTGTTGCTATGGGTCCCGCGGTCGTCGGAGGGGGGGCACCTCGAGATGCACGTGCGCATCAACCCAAGCTAAGCTAATTAGCGATACATGTATGAATGTTTTCGTAGTGATGGATATGAGTGGCAATGAGTTTTGCCGAAGTACAGTAAAAGTGGTGCGATGGTCATGTAATACTGTGGTTGCTTCATTAATTTTCAATCGCATAGTGGATGCATCAAATGCGTTCTGCATGCACCGCGTGCGCACGGAGACCACCCTTTGCAGCTGACCAGATGAGCTTAACCTGGCAGCGTTGAAGGCCGCAAATCCAGTGTCACTTGCACGGTAAAGTTGCTAAAGCCGCGCTCGCGAGACCGTAGCAAACCACGCAATCTCCAGTCATCTGCAACATGTCCACCCACGCTTCACCGCCTACCTCGCAGCCGATTTCACGGATCGGTAGGACACTCTTGCGAACGAAAACCTTCTTGTGACCCGTGCACATCTTGTCCAATGTCGATCTCGGTAATCGCGCTCGCATTTCTGGAGCATCCCCGATCTCATGATCACCAGGTTCCTGCAGAGCTGTCAAACACGTTCGTGCGGGCTTGAAAAGCATGGGGAAACTCAACGGAGGCGATCGCCTTCTGTAGCACGTGTAGTGACTTGCGGAGGCACACCGGCCGCGAGGACTGCAAGTTGAAGAGGTACATGTTCGAGTGTCGTGGGCTTGAATCTCGAGGCTCCTGCCATGCACATGCACCAGTCAATGTGTGACCAGCTGCTCCCCGCGCAACTCCAGAGCAATCACCGCCAGCTTCATAAATCGGTCCTCAGATACACCCTACACACGTTGCTGCTGTGCTGTCCGGATCCACAGCGCGAATTTCCTCTCATGAAACTTTTTGGTTGCTTCCGCACCAAGTTGTACATGAAGTTCATTGTTGAGGAACTACTACAGACCGAACCAAACGTCTATACGTGTAATACGAGTCAGGACATTGCCCCCTGCGGACTGAAAACTATCCGGTAGGCACTAACGCGGCAGTGGCACCATGTCATCTCGGTCAGCAGTGCCAATCCCCAGTCCCTTATCCTGTCGAGGAGTGCCTTTCCACCACCGTTGCAACAGGTATCGCTGTCTCAACAGGGCAACCATAACATCTGCTGCCGGGTGTCCGCATGGACTTGCAAGAGCTTGGCCATTCTTAATTTTGCAGCCTCCAAAACACAAGTGCTGTGGCAGAAGCCAACGTCTGACAAGCAGACGTCGCCATGGCGACTATGGCTCTACGAGCACTTGTCTTCGTGCTCCTCGTCGCCGTTGGCCGGGTTGCGTCAGACAACATCGTTCAGCTGAGCGAGACTTTCGGAGGACCTCATGGGACTGAATTCTCGGATGAAGCCTCGGTAGTCGCAGGGGAGACTGTCAGCTTCATCACCATTCGCGCGGGTGATCGGGTCGACGGCATTTCGCTCGGGGTGTCGTCGCCCACAGCCCAAACATTCACCCACGGCGGAACTGGCGGCACGGACAACACGCTCACACTCGGGACGGGCGAATACATCACGTCGATGGAGGCTCATTGGGGCAAGAAGGACGGTCACACTCGCATCTTCTTCCTCAGCTTCGGCACGAGTGCAGGCAACTCGGTCTCAGGCGGAACGCAGACCGACTCGGCGGGATCCGTGACTGCCCCCGATGGGTACCAGCTAGCCGGGTTCGTCGGCCGTGACGGCGATGAGATCGACCTACTCGGCGCAATTTGGGCAAGTATTGACGCTACGACGGAGAGCCCCGGCACGGTGGGCCCTGTGAATGGTTCGTCCGCGTCAGCATCGGCTTCCCAAGCAGCAACCGACACCTCGTCGACGTCGGTAGAGCAGAACTCTGTTACACAAACGGATATTTCCTCGTCGGTGGATCAAAACTCCGTGACTCAAACGGATCTGTCGCCGTCGACTTCGGGAAGTTCAACGACGGCAGCAAGCTCAAGTGCGGACGATGGAACGCTCATAGTGTCTGAATCTCCAAGCACCACTGTGCCTACTTCATCGGGGTCTCCCACTCGGCTAAGCCAGAGTTTTGGAGGCCCTCACGGCACTGAGTTCTCGGATTTGTCTTTGGCTACGTCGGGACAAACGATCACTTCTCTCACTATTCGTGCCGGTGACCGCGTTGACGGTCTCACCCTCCAAGTTTCGGCCCCGACAGCACAGACTTTCACGCATGGTGGAACAGGCGGGACCGACAATACCCTCGTTCTTGGTTCGGGGGAACATATCACGTCGATGGAAGTTCACTGGGGCCAAAAAGACGGACATACGCGCATCTTCTACCTGAGCTTTGGTACCAGCGCTGGGAACATCGTGTCGGGAGGAACTCAGACGGACGAAAGTGGATCTGTCAGTGCACCTGACGGATACCAGTTAGGCGGATTCTTCGGCCGCGACGGAGACGAGATTGATCTGCTTGGTGCGGTTTGGACGAGTATTGAAGCTACTACAACTAGCTCAGGAAGCTCGACGACTACATCTGTGTCGGACAGTGATATTGTCCTTAGTGATCTGTACGGCGGCCCCCACGGCGTCGCGTTCTCGGATATCAACTCGATCAAGTTCCAGCAAACTGTGACATCAATTACCATCCGCTCCGGAGAGCGCGTGGATGCTGTGACGCTGCATGTTACAGCGCCAGAAGAGGTTACCATGAACCATGGAGGCTCAGGAGGAACTGATGCCACGCTTACGCTTGGCGCGGGGGAATACATCACGTCGATGGAGGCTCATTGGGGAAAGAAAGATGACCACACGCGAGTGTTCTACCTCAATTTCGTTACGAGCGCCGGCAACTCCATCTCCGGAGGAACACAGACCGATGACAAAGCCACCGCTACAGCTCCTGATGGATTTCAACTCGCCGGTTTCTATGGCCGTGCAGAAGACGAAGTTGATCAGCTAGGAGCGATCTGGACAAGGATTTCCGCCACGGACCTGTCGTTGACTGATGTGGAGGAGAGCTCCAGTCTAATGTACGGAACCACGATCCGAAACTGGGTGGGCCCCACCATCGGCGAGTCGAGCGATACGGCTTGCTACAGGAAATTCGTAGACTACAATACCACCAACATTTGTCCGTTGGGCTACGGCAAGGATGGCAGTGACTGTGTGGCTCAGTGTCCGTTGTCGTATCCGGTCTCGTGCTCGCTGGAATGCATTCCTCAGAACGACGACTGTGCCCTCGAGGTGCTCTCCAAGATCGGCTCGGTTGTTACCGTGGCGCTCAATGCTGCTACTGCGGGTGTCTTCGGCGACATTCTCACTGCTTACAAAACTGCAAAGTGGGCGATCACCTGTGCGGCGAACATTATCACAGTGATCCGCGGTCTCATATACTATCTCCGGTACCGGCAAACGACGGCACCTGAAGGAGACACAGCTGAGCTGCTTGTCGTAGCCTACCAGCTCGACGTCGTAGTATACGATCTGCCGGTGGCTGTTTGCACATGCCTGGGCCTACCCGTTCCCGCAAACGCCAAGTTTGCCGACACAGTGCTGAAGATCGTGGAAGGCATCGTGAAGCAAGCCATCACCAACGGTGACGAGATCGTCTCGACCGCTGAAAACGTATTGAACCTCCTGACAGGTACCGGCGCATTGAACACAACTGACTCGACTGTCGATGAGCTGCAAGACCTTATGAATACCAACTCCAGCTGCGGGTATGAGCTCAAGCGCCTCACCGACCACGTCGTTCGTTCGGTTAACGAAATTCGCAACGCGACGCCGGGTGTGATCGTGGATGATATTCGAGTAAGTGTGTATCAATCTTCGCTCGTGCTGAACGACATCCCCGCGGTGACCAACTACTGCATGGGAGAGCTTCTAGGGAACAAGACGCTCACGGCGGCTTACGAGACCCGCGATATGCTTCGGAAGACGTTCGGGGTGATCATCGACCAGCTCATAGAGACCGGCACGACGGACATGGGCGAAAATGTAGCGGAAGACGAGTACATGCTCAAGGTGTCCAACATGGGTCTCGTGGCGCTATCAATGATTGACCCGACCGGTATCGCGTACATGGCTTCTCAGTTCGTGCAGCCGATCTGCGGGCCCACCGCGTATCTTGGTGAAATCGACGACGGCACGCTGTACGACGCGCTCGGCCTGACGACGGTGGACGAGGCCTTCGAAGGAAGTTACGGTACATGGACCAAGAAGGGGGACGGTGTCGTCCACCTCAGTTTGGAGAGCGTGGACACCGAGGACGTGACGGTTGTTATCCATTCGGGAGGTGACAAGTACGGCGAAGTCAAAGTTGGCGCCGGGGAGACCGTGACGTGGGACGCCACGATTCCGGAGCTGCAGGACAAGACCATGTACTTGGATCGCTGGCGACCGGGACTTCTGGGGTTGCCTGGCTCCGGAGGAGGCTCGCTGGTGCTCTGGATCCCGCGGTCGTCGCAGGGCGGACATATCGACATGCATGTGCGTATCAATGTTAGTTGATGAGCAAGAGTGAGAGATCCTAGTTTACATGTTATGGACTATATAAGGGCGTTTGGGTTCGTTCAAATGGATGCCAACAATATCAACGAATATGCCTTCAAGGTATCTTATACGAGTACGACTGCTTTTATTGGTAGCTTTCGTCAGATCGTTGAATACGGAGACGCCATTGCTCACCGCGGGCGGCAGTGGAGCAACCCGAAGGTACCGGTATTCCGCATCGTATAGTTTCTGGTAGTTTCCGTGCATGAACACCGAGGATGAAGTCTGCTTTAACCCCAAGATTTGATCGAGAATTCAGCTTCTCGGGTCCTCTACAATGGAAACGAAAGCAGCGAGACTGATTGAATACTGAAACAATGGTCTGATGATCTAACTCAAAACCCGAAGTCGTCTCACCCCAAGTTTTGCGATCAAATGAAGGTGGTAAGGCTCCTTCACTGGTCGCAGCTGGGTGTAAGTAACCGGTGTTGAAAGTTGTGTGATCATGTGAGATTCATGACTGATGTTTGAATTTCCGCTACGGAGCCGGAATGCCTATAAAGCGGAAACGCCATTGGGCAAACTTGCGGATCCCATCCCAGAATCTATCCTGCTGTCAATCGCAGGATTAAGTGGGTGCGACGTGGGCCGGGACTAAAATGCATAGCCCGCTTTCACTGCGCGATTAGGAAGATAGGGGGTGACGTTGTACACGACACCATTTCCACTTTCGCTGCCCCGCCTCAAGCGTCTCGAAAGCAGCAGCTTTCGGTGGGAAGGGGGTGATGTTTCTTAATACATTGGTGTGTTTGCTTCTAGTGGGCATTCCCGGGGTTCATTCGGACGACTCGGTGCAGCTCAGTGAGAGCTTCGGTGGCCCTCACGGCAATGAATTTTCCGACCAAGCCTCGGTAGCGGCTGGACAGACCATCGGGTCCATTACGATTCGGGCGGGTGAACGCATCGACGGTCTCAGCTTGGAGGTCAAAGGACCAACCGCAGCGACGTTCACCCACGGCGGAAGTGGTGGAGACCCCAACACGCTCACGCTCGGAGCGGATGAGCACGTTACGTCGATGGAGGCGCATTGGGGCAAGAAGGACGACCACACACGAATTTTCTACCTTAACTTCGGCACGAGTGCAGGCAATTCCATCTCGGGAGGATCCATGACGGACGACAAGAACACGGTGACGGCACCCGAGGGCTTCCAACTCGGAGGGTTCTTTGGTCGTGACGGTGATGAAATTGATCTGCTGGGCGCCATTTGGACGCGAATCGCGGCAGACACACCTCCACCAGCCACAGACCCACCTGTCCCAACTGAAGCCCCAGCTCCTGTTCCTGCTCCATCGGAAGAGGTTCCAGCTGGCACAGAGCCCCCAGCTCCAGCCCCAGCGGCTACTGAAGCACCGGCACCAGCTACGGAGGCTCCTGCACCGGCACCGGCAGCGCCTGCCATTTCGGTCGAGGATTCTGTGCAACTTAGTGAAAGCTTTGGCGGTCCACACGGCACCGAGTTCTCGGATGAATCGGCTGCTACTTCGGGGCAAACTGTCGCGTCTATTTCAATTCGAGCAGGCGAGCGTGTCGACGGTGTCGCGCTCGAAGTATCTGCACCGAAAGCAACAACATTCAGTCACGGCGGAACCGGTGGAACGGAGAACAAGCTCACACTCGTTGCTGGCGAGTATATTACGTCGATGGAGGCCCATTGGGGCAAGAAAAATGATCACACGCGCATTTTCTACTTGAGTTTCGGCACCAGCGCGGGCAACACAGTGTCGGGAGGAACGATAACGGATGATAAGAACTCTGTCACCGCTCCTAAGGGCTTCCAGCTTGGCGGTTTTTTCGGTCGTGACGGAGACGAGATCGATACGCTCGGAGCTGTTTGGACAAGTATTGAACTGGTTACAGCTGCACCAACTCCAGCCCCGACACCAGCGCCCGAAGAAGCCCCTGGCACAGTGAAGCGTGCCGGTTCGGGTTCTGTGGCATCCGGAGGCACAGTCACAAAGGTGAAGCGAGCTGTTCATCTAAGTGAGTCGTTTGGTGGACCCCACGGCAATCAGTTCTCTGATCAGCCCCTGGCTACTTCGGGTCAAAAGATCACATCCCTTACAGTCCGTGGTGCGAAGCGTGTTGACGGTCTCATTCTCGAAGTTTCCGGACCAACAGCTCAAACGTTCACCCACGGTGGCACTGGGGGTGACCCGTACACCCTCAAACTTGGTGACGGCGAGTACATCACGTCCATGGAGGCACACTGGGGTCAAAACGCGCATCTTCTATCTCAATTTCGGCACCAGCGTCGGAAACTCCGTCTCAGCAGGATCCCAAACTGACGAAAAGGGCTCAATTACTGCGCCCGAGGGCTATCAACTTGGTGGCTTCTTCGGTCGTGACGGCGACGAGATTGATCTACTTGGCGTCGTGTGGACAAGTATTGAAGTCGTCGAAGAACCGGCAGCTACTGCTGTGTCTGCAGATGAAGACATTGTTCTAAGCGAGATTTTTGGCGGCCCCCACGGAATTGCGTTCTCGGACATTAACTCGATCAAGTTTGGCCAGACAGTCAGCTCAATTACGGTCCGGTCTGCTGAGCGAATTGACGCGGTAACTCTGCAGGTTTCTGCTCCTGCTGAGGTGACGATGAATCACGGTGGCAAAGGTGGCTCGGACCAGACTCTCACGCTTGGTCCCGGCGAGTACATCACGTCGATGGAAGCGCATTGGGGCAAGAAGAATGACCACACTCGGGTCTTCTACGTCAGCTTCACGACTAGTGCTGGCAACACGATCTCGGGTGGAACCCCTACCGATGACAAGGGTACAGCCACTGCCCCTGAAGGTTTCCAGCTCTCGGGATTCCACGGCCGTGCAGAGGATGAAGTTGATCAGCTAGGCGTTATCTGGACGAGGATCTCGGCTACGAATATCGAGCTTACCAACCCCGCAGGCACGGGTAATGGCACGTACGGCACGACAATTCGTAACTGGGTGGGCCCTACTGTCGGAGCTGCCAGTGACACAGCGTGCTACCGGAAGACAGTCCCCTTTGACAGCAACAACATTTGTCCGTTGGGATACGGCAAAGACGACGATGACTGCATCACCCAGTGCCCCATGGCTTACCCGGTGTCGTGTGCTTTGGAGTGTATTCCCCAAAATGATGACTGCGCGCTTGCGGTTCTCTCTAAAATCGGTTCTGTTGTCGCCGTGGCGTTAAATGTAGCAACTGGAGGCGTGTTCGGAGAGATTTTAGCGGCGTACAAGACTGCAAAGTGGGCTATCACTTGCGCTGCGAACATCGTCTCAGTGGTCCGATCGTTGATCTTCTACATGCGGTACCAGCAAACAGCAGCACCTCAAGGGGATACCGAACAGCTTCTCACAGTGGCTTACCAAGCAGACGTGGTGCTTATTGATCTCCCAGTGGCTGTGTGCGTGTGTCTTGGGCTTCCTGTCCCTAAGGGAGCTGAATTCGCTGACACTGTGCTCACCATCGTCGAAGGCATCGTGAAGCAGGCCATCACGAATGGTGATGAGATTCTCTCGACAGGGGTGAACGCGCTGAATTTACTTACAGGTAGTGGTGCACTCAACTCGTCGTCCACAACTGTAGATGAGCTTCAGGAGATCATCGACAAGAATTCTACCTGTGGGTGGGCATTGAAGAGCCTCACCGATCGCGTAGTTTTCGCGATCAACGATGTTCGTAACAAGACACCTAACGCAGCACCCGATGATGTTCGAGTGATTGTGTACAAGTCCGCCACGGTTCTCAACGATATCCCGACGGTCACAAACAACTGTATGGGGGAACTTCTGGCCACCAAAACGAGGACGGCCGCCTTCGAGACGCGCGATTTGCTTAGGAAGACATTCGGCGTGATCGTCGACCAGCTTATTGACACGGGCACGACGGACATGGGTAAGGATGTGGCCAACGACGAGTACATGCTGAAGGTGGCGAACATGGGTCTCGTCGTGCTGTCGACGATCGACCCAACGGGTATCGCGTACATGGGATCGCAGTTTGTCCAGCCGATCTGTGGACCGACTGCTTACCTTGGCGAGATTGATGATGGTACGCTGCATGACGCGCTCGGCCTTACAACGGTGGACGAAGCATTTGAAGGCAGCTACGGTTCGTGGACCAAGTCGGGCGACGGGGTTGTGCACATTGTGTTCGAGAGCGTTGACAACAAGGATGTGACGGTGGTGATTCACACGGGAGGTGACAAGTACGCAGAGGTCGACGTTGGGGCGGGCGACGTCGTGACGTGGGATGCCACGATCCCGGAGTTGCAAGACAAGAACATGTATCTGGATCGATGGCGTCCCGGAATATTGGGCTTGCCTGGTTCGGGTGGCGGCTCGCTGCTGCTTTGGATCCCGCGATCCTCGGAGGGCGGACACATCACGATGCATGTGCGGATCAACGTCAGTTAGAGATCCTGCGGCTTCTTGCCCCTGAGTTTTTATGGATAGTGTTTCGTGTAGTTAGAATTAAGTGTCAGATATCTGTACTAGGTTAGTGACCTGTTTGAACGCTGGGTATTGTCTTCTTTGTTAGTTTTGATCTGCAGGTTGTGTCATGTTGCGCGCTTCGCGGTCAACACTTCAACAACGCGCGAAACACGAATCTCGGTAATCGATCAGGGGCGCCTATCTCAATCTTTTCTATCCCGATCCCAAGATCACGCGCTGATGATACATTTCCAAGTGAAATCCCATCCTCAAGCTTATCTTCGCTGTTGCATAGTAAGGTTCTCCAAGGCCACGACTGCCACGATAGTGTCGGCAGCCTCTTTCGGTATCAATTCCGCCGTCATCACGCTGAGACCGAACACATTTCGTTCTTGCAAGCACGTCCTCATTGTCGAAATTGACCTTCGGTCGGATGGTGGCTCGAATAGCATTCCGAGCACTGTTTGTGCTGGTCGTCGTATTCGTTCTTGGGGCGTCTTCAGATGACTCGGTCCAGCTCAGTCAAACCTACGGAGGTCCTCACGGAACGGCGTTCTCGGACCAAGCCTCAGTTGCTGCGGGACAAACTGTGAGCTCGCTAACTCTCCGTTCTGGTGATCGCGTCGATGGTTTGACCCTGGTCATATCGAAACCTACACCATTAACTTTCACGCACGGTGGGAGTGGTGGAAGCGACCAAACTCTTGTTCTCGGTGCGGACGAATATATTACGTCGATGGAAGTTCACTGGGGTGAGAAGAGTGGACACACCCGCGTCTTTTACCTGAAATTCCTGACCAGTGCTGGCAATTCACTTGCTGGAGGAAGTACTACCGATTCCAGCGCGACAGTGACCGCGCCTGCAGGGTTCCAGCTCGGCGGGTTCGTCGGTCAAGACGGTGATGAAGTGGATCTGCTTGGTGCTATCTGGGCTCGAATTGATGCTGCAGGCCCCGGAACGGTGGCTCCAGCCGGCGGAGCGGCATCCGGCTCGGGCTCTGTGACAGCAAATGTGGGCCAGTCTGAAGTTGGCCAAACGCAGGAAGCTCCAGATGCGTCCGTGTCCGGCAGCGGCGAGCAGCACGTGAAGCCCAGCAAAATTGCAGGAATTGAGTTGAGCGATGTGTTCGGAGGACCTCACGGCAGTGAGTTCACGGACGAACCTTCAGCGTCGTCAGGACAGACAGTTAGTTCAATCACTGTCCGCGGTGCCGATCGAGTTGATGGTGTGAGCTTGACAATCTCCGCGCCTACGCCTCTGAGCTTCAAACACGGAGGCAATGGTGGGTCCGATAAGACGCTCGCACTAGCAGATGGGGAGTATGTTACCTCGATGGAGGCCCACTGGGGCCAACATAACGCTCACACACGCGTATTTTACCTCAAGTTCACCACAAACAAGGGAAACACCGTCGAAAACGGAAAACCTACTGATGAACAAGGCGTGGTGACCGCACCCGACGGATACCAGTTGAGTGGCTTCTTCGGTCGCGATGGCGATGAAATTGACCGACTTGGTGCGATCTGGACTAGTATCAAGGTTATTGAAGCGACAGCAACGGAGGCCCCGGAAGTTGCAGACGAAGACATCCAACTTGGCGCCTTGTACGGTGGCCCTCATGGTACTGCGTTCTCGGATGTCAACACACTTGTGCTGCAGCAAACTATGGCTGGAGTCACAATTCGTTCGGACAAGCGCGTTGATGCTGTATCGCTCCATGTATCAGACCCCGTAGAAGTTTACATGGTGCATGGCGGAACCGGTGGTGCCGACAAAACTCTCCTTCTTGCAGAGGGCGAGTATATCAACTCCATTGAGGCTCACTGGGACAAGAAAAACGACCACACCCGCGTATTCTATCTCAATTTGGGGACAAACTTGGGCAACTCGATCTCGGGAGGAACCCAGACAGATAACAAAGGTTCGGCTACTGCCCCCGCTGGCTACCAGCTAAGCGGATTCTATGGTCGCGCCGGCGATGAAGTCGATCAGATCGGTGCCATTTGGACTCGAATTGGAGCGAAGGGGGTATCGCTCACGGACAACATGGGAACAGATATCGGGTCTGGCTCTGGATCGGGTTTCGTTACCTATAGCTCTACAATCCGCAACTGGGTGGGGCCAACGATTGGCACCCCCACGGACAAGGCGTGCTATCGCAAGACTGAAGACTTCGACAGCCACAACATTTGCCCCCTCGGGTACGGCAAAGATGGCGAAGACTGCATCACGTACTGCCCGATGGCTTATCCCGTTACGTGCGGTGATGAATGCCTCCCTCAAAATGGCGATTGTCTGCTCGATACACTCAAGAAAATATTTTCCGTGATCGCCGTGGCGCTCAATGCTGCGACCGACGGTGTATTTGGTGAGATCCTGACCACATTCAAAGAAGTCGCACTTGTCATCAACTGTGCTACGAATATCGTGAAGGTGATCAAAGCGCTTTTGCGATATCTCACAATTATTCAAGAATCGGGAGCACATACCCACGAAGCGCTCATCGATGCAGCCTACCAGTCCGATGCTGTGGTAGTGGATTTGCCCGTAGCGGTATGCACCTGTCTAGGAATTCCCGTTCCTGCCGGCGCAAAGTATGCTAGTGCGGTGCTCGCCATCGTGGAAAATATCGTGAAAGAAGTCGTGCAGAATGGTGACGAAATCACATCGGACGCACAGACTTTCATGAACTTCCTCAAGCACAACGTCACTGCTGATACGGCTGAAGCCAAAGTGGAAGACTTGCAAGATCTTTTGAACTCCAATACGACGTGTGGATGGGAGCTCAAGCGCCTCACGGACCGTGTCATTTCCACAGTTAGTGATCTCCGCAATGAGACGAACGCTGCAGTTGACGACATTCGGGTGACTGTGAGCAAGTCCAACCTCGTGTTGTACGATATCCCCAAGGTCACGAACAATTGCATGGGTGAGCTACTCCACAACAAAACTCAGCAGGCTGCATTCGAGACCCGTGACTTGATCCGCAAAACATTTGGTGTGATCATCGACCAGCTCGTAGAGACGGGGAAAACCAATATGGGCAAGTCGGTATCATCCACCGACTACATGCTAAACATCGCCGACATGGGGCTCAGTGTCCTGTCAACGTTCGATCCTACGGGTCTCGCGTACATGGCATCCCAGTTCATCCAACCCACATGTGGACCCACTTCCTTCATCGGTGAAATCGACGATGGAACACTTTACGAAGCACTGGGACTCAAAACCGACGGCGATGCATTCGTGGGCAGCTACGGCACCTGGACGAAATCCGGTGACGGCGTAGTCAACCTCATCTTTGAAAGTACCGACATCAAGGACGTGACGGTGGTTGTCCACTCTGGCGGTGATCAATACGCGAAGGTAGATGTTGGTTCTGGAGACACCGTCTCGTGGAACTGCACCATCCCCGAACTTGAGGATAGGACCATGTATCTGGATCGGTGGCGCCCTGGACTTTTCGGTTTGCCTGGTACAGGAGGTGGGTCGTTGCTGATGTGGGTTCCGCGCTCGACGGAAGGTGGCCATATTAAAATGCACGTGAGGATCAACCCCAGCTAAGCTCGAGCAAGTAGGTAGTGTGTGCAGTAATAGTAGTGAAATGCGTCGGAAATTAAACCTTATATGGCAAGATAGAATTGTCCTCTTCATGAATCCAGAATACAAACGTGCTCATAACGTGCATCATATCTTCATTCAAATAGAGTTAATGGCTCGAGAAATACTGAACGCCAGCGCGTGTCGAACAAGCTGGCGTTGTCTTAGCTGGTCCGGGTCTGGCATGTAGCTACGAGGGAATTGAAGCACACGCAGGATACCTTCCATATCACACTTCATGAGCTGCCCCTGGAGTTCATCGAGGATAACCAGCGACACACTGAACATGACTCGCCAGCCGTCGATGATGAAGATGTCCAGAAGGCGAATCACTAGAGTCGGCGCTAGCGTCTCGAACGACGAAAAGAAGGTCAAGAACCAGCGGGTGCAAAAGGTTGCCACGTGCACACCTTCAGCTTGAAAATGAGTGTACAGGTCTGGCATGTGCGTCGAGAACAGCACCTCAAACTTGGACAGATATGGCTGTAGTACTGCCATGCCCGGTTCATACAGATTGCGGTCGTTTTCCGGCTCCGAGAACCCCACGAACAACCAGAAAATGTCTGCTTCATCCTCGGCAACTTCCGCCAGCAAACGCACTAAGAAGCCCATACCTTGGCAGTAGCCGACTCGCGGATTGTATACAACGTATGCACGTAGTACGCGCCTGATTTTCGCTTCAAGATCTGGATCCCGTGTGATCGAGCTGCTTATAGCTGCAGCATGGTGGGGTGCTGCTGTGCTCGAAGCTTCTCCTCCTTCACCTATGGCAACAAGGTCGACCATCTCGTTGAGAATAGATTTCACAGTATCTTCATCGCTCTCATCACTAGCTGAAGGTATGGCTGACGGTGAACGCAGCATAGCGTCCCCATTCTTGGCGTATATGCTCCGATGGCATGTGCGCACAACATCAACGTCAATTTCTCGGAACCAAACTGCGAGTTGAGCGTCGTCTTCACTCAAAGATAGCTCCTCTGCATCCAGTTCACCCGCCAATTTTACCCCCACTTTCTCCAGCAACTGATCGTACATACTCCAGCGTCTATCGGCTGACAAATAGTGCGACGCGATCCCGCTTGACCGCCATGGTGTCGACTCGTAAAATACTGAGAGCCATAGAGAACTTCGGATCGAATCAGATAATCCGCCAGATCGGATGCACTTTTTCCAAAGCGGTGCGCTTTCAACCAAGTGAGAGTGCAGACGAAAGTTGACCTGAAATGATTACATGATGACTGTCAGCCATTGCTTAGTTAGGACCACAGTGACGAGTCTGTAACTCACCTTTGACAGCCGGGCAAGATCTTCAACACGTAGGTAGGATAGACATTCGAAGTAAAGTCCATCGTTCTGTAATGCACGTGTTTGGTAAGTGCACGGTGGTATGCTGAAGTCATCGTGTCAAACTCACCTTTTGAAGCAATCCAGTAAGAAGGTCATGTGTGCCCGAGCTAATCGAGTCTGCCGTTAGCAGTGCCTTGCCAGGCGATTTGGCCTCTCGCGCATCAATCTCCCACAAGCACTCCTCGATAGCTAGCCATTGAGTGGGGGATTGCGGGATGATAAGTAATTGTTCACCACTCTGCGATAGTAAAAACATCATTATGAATCGATTAGAACACAGGAGAGATAATTGAATCGCTCAAAGTGTACACGTACCTTTCGGGGGGAATTCGCGGCACTCTGGTTGGCACTCCGAGATGTATCAATTGGTGGCGCTGAGCTTTGTCGGATTATCCTCGGTTGAACACCCGAATAGTTGAACTTTCCCCGTATTGTTTTCCGGATCGACGAAAGCATACTGGCGGTTCTCCGTGGTGTAATCGGCTGAAAGCTTGTTGTTCTTGGCGATGGAGAAGTGGATCGGCGAATCCTACTTGACTGGTCTTCACTAGTAGTTTCGTCCTCTTCTTCCTCGTGCGTCACAATCGCATATGAAGCCAGGGTCACCAGCTTCGCGGTGTCACTTCGAGTGTCGATAGTCGGGATCTTTACGCTATCTTCCGCAGCCTTTTGCACTTGAGGCACCCGTCCGGCTTCGAAGTCTTCCAGTGTTATGTGTGATTCATTGCACTCTTCGTCGCTTCCTGAAATCGCTTCAACTCCGTCTGGCGTAGTTGACGAGCTCGACCCATCGACTTCGGTCCATCCGTCCGACGTTAAACTAGACATTTTGTTCAACTTGGATGCAGTCGCCAACGGAGATACACCAGGTGACGTGAGTCTCACACCCAATGGGATCTTCAGAGGCTGGTTAGCTTCAGCAACAACCTCCCGTTCCACAGATGTGAGGCTGGATAGGACAGACTCGCTGGTATCGCGGAAGAAAATCGCCGTTTGAAGGCGCTACGTATCAAAGTCGAAACAAAAGACGTTCCAGTAAATACCCCACTTAACGCCCATTATCGACAGCCACAACCGTACCGTTGTGCTGAATAAATCCAAGGCACTTGCAGTAGCCGATTTCACCGCGTCCTCTGTTTCATCCATCAACAAGTTTTTTTAATTCACCGCCCTCGCAGTCAATGGCAATTCAGAGCCGGCGTACCCAATTGCGGCAGCAATTTCTTCTCCGTCTCCTGGAGTTCATCAGCCACTCGGTGGAGATCCATCTCCGTCTGCGCGCGCCTGTCGTCGTCTTCCAGCCGTGACGACTGCATCTTGAGCGTCACCGCTCGCAGCATCTTCGACTCCGCCGCCAGCTTCTCCCACGCATTGATTTCCACTCGTAATAGGTCATGGCGTTCTAATCTCGTCTGAAGTGGATCCAGCACTGTGAATCGAATGGACTGCTCCACCCTCTCTGCCTCCTCCTGCTCGATCTGCTTCATCGTGGTCTTATACTCTCCGCCTACACAATTCTCTCCACCTTCATTGTTACCACTGCACAAACCATTTTTTCGTCAGATATCTAAAAAAACACTAAAAACAACCCCTAAAAAATTCTTCAATACCTGCAGGTCTCGGAGAAGAGTTCCGCCACTGTAGCCATCGTAGCGCACGCGACCTGCAACATCAACATGAAGCGGTTAACACCTCTCCCAACCAACTTTAAACCACCTTCCTACAGAATTCCCTAAAATCTACCTGGATCTGCTCGACCATGTGCGTCATCTCCGCCTCCAGACGCCTCAGCGCCCTGTCCTGCCTGTTAAAGTGCCACACGGCCGCCTCCAGGGGCGTCGCGTCCTCCCGCAGCCCCGGCTCCTCCTCCGCGGGCGCCTCCTTCGCCGCGCCGCCCCGAGGCGCGTAGCGACCGATTTTCCGCCGCAGCCCCTGCAGCATCCGCTCCCCTCTCCTCCGTCTGCCTTCTTCTTCTTGGTGAGCGCGCGCGCGTGATTGGCAGCAGATTCCGCCCCTGATTGCAGGAAATTCCAGCGCCAACGGCAACAGCGAGGCGGGGCGAGGCGAGGCGAGGCTGTCCTCCCTATCCGCGCATACCGATCGTCGCGTCGCGCGCACTTCCGCCGTAACGGCTGGACTTGTGTACCTCCGCTTTTGTCAACGGTCGACTGAAAAATAGCATGGGGATTTTCCACCGCAAGAAGAAGAACAAACGCGACGAGAAGCACGAAGAAGGAGAAGAACGAGAGAAGAGAGCGAGTTCCAGTGATGCGGAGCTCCCGCCGCCGCTCATGGCGGTGATCAACTCCGTGCAAGAAATGGACAGGAAGCCCCCCGTGACGCTCGCGCTCATTGGTTGCTACTGTTCATTAAGACACTTCAGTTCAGGAAGTGAACTGTAGTGCTAACCGGTGGATTGGGTGTCAGGGGCCATGTACTTGCTGCATGTGCAGGCAAAGCGGACGCCGTCGCTGCTGCTCCCGTTTGCATTGTGAGTGGTGATTTTTTGTGGGGTTTACCATCAACATCAACTTGATGAGGGTGATTTTCATAGTAACGTGCGGATTTGTTCTTGTTGGCGATAGGTGTCCGGGAAATGTGGTGGCGAACAAAGAAGTCGGGGCGGTGCTTCTGTCGCCGTTCGTCCACTGGGAGGAATTGCATCTGTACCAGAGCATGTGAGTGCGGTTCGGAGGGTGGAAGAGAGGAAAGGCGAGGGGCTGATGGCTGGATTTGGTGTCAGGTTGTCCTTCCTTTGGAAAGGATACAAGCTGGAGGGACGGCTCGGCAGCGTCGGCTTTTGCGTGCTGCTCGTCTACTTGATCGTGCTGACGCAGATGCTCATTGTAGCTGGAGCGCACGTGATATCGTGGGTAAGTTTTATGAGCAGTTGGTAAGTTGACGGAGGCTTATCGTGAAAATGTTTTTTTTTTGCTGGCTGTAGGGAGCAAAGCAGGAATGCTTTTCGGGCTTTTCGGGCGTGCTCACCGCTATGAAGGTGCGAAGTTTTGTCAGGGGACAGGATCATATCGAATGTACATGCTGATCGACATTGTGTCGCCCAGGTGATTTTGAACGTCAACTCGCCGGCATTCACGAAGCTCTACAGCTTCAAGGTGCCCACCAAGTACGCGGCGTGGCTCGAGTATAGCTGCAAAGTCCGCTTCAATGTGCCCACCAAGTACGCGGCGTAGCTCGAGTTGGTTGTCACCTACCTTCTAGTCCCAAAGTTGCCAATACTGGCTCAAGCTGCTGGACTCGTTGCAGGTGCGCGCGTATCGAGTCAAGTGTTCTGCTTCGTGCACGTTGCTCACGATCGTGTTCATCGCAGGATACATCTACGTAGTGACACCGAACGCGCAGTGGATAGTCGAGTGCGTGGCGCGTCACGTGCAGCAGCTCTTGATTCGAGCGGGGATCATGAAGAGGCCCCTGCAGTGGTGGCAGCTATGGCCGAGGTTCATGGAGTCCATGCGCCGCCGAAAGCAGCGTCGGAAAGAACGAGGGGAATAGCTCACTCTCTGCCTCATCACGTGGTCTACAACCAAGAATTCTGGCTTAAAAACATAACTTCGAGTAAAGGTGACGATGGAAGTTCGTCTTCGCCTTGCACACACTTCTCAGGCTCAGAGTAGGTGCTGAAAGCTCTCGGGCTGGATGTTGTACTGCGCAGCTTCGCCTCCGCCTCTGCTGTGCTCTTCCAGCAGGAAGGTCACCACGCCGCAGTTGCTCATCTTGGCCTGCTTGGCCTCGTGCTGCACGTGTCCGGGGAAGAACTCGCGGCAGAACGCCCGGAACCAGAGCGAGTGGCCGTACACGACCACCACGTCCTTGTGCTGCTTGAAGACCCAGTGCGCGAAGGCCAGCAGGCGGTCGCGGCCGCTGCCCAGCACCGCCTTGTTGCCGTGGCTCTCGGCCACGTCCAGCAGCTCGTCGTGGCG
>JAHWLF010000013.1:0-33546 GCA_024679295.1 Phytophthora parvispora
GGAGGAGTCGTACGCTCAGCGCCCGCAACGGTGCCCGAACGTCGGCGCTTGCGGGAGACTGGCACTCACAGCAGGCGGCTTGGAATTCTGCTGGCGCGTGCGATTCTTGGGCCCGCGCCTCGCCTCGCTGCTGCTTCCGCGTTGATGGCCGTCCTGCGCGCTGGCCTGTCTTTTGCGGATTGGAGCTGAGCTCCTGTGGTGCAGGCTCTGGCCCTGCACAAGCCATGTTGATGAGGAGCGGGTGAACTGGCTTTCACTTCAACACGCGCCGCTTCGACCCCCAAGCGGAGACCCTCGAGAGTCTTTGCCGCCGCTGCGCTACGTGTGGGGGTACCTGGCCTGGACGCAGGTCCTGCAATGCCAAAGGGGAAGTGGTCGCCTGCGCTGCGCTCTATTTGAGCAGACAGCAGTCGTCACCACAGATGCCCGTGGCTGGGCTGGTTGGTGCCCTTGACCAGCTTGGGGCGGAACTGATTAGGCCACTCGCCCTCGCAGTTCGCACGCTAGCGTAACGCGGACAGCCTGGTGGATTCTCCATCCCTCGCACATGTTGCCGCGGTGCCTGCTGCTGCTGATGCACCGCTACATGCACGCGAACAAAAAAACACAATCTCGAGCCAACCCACTGAGGAACATTGCGAAAGCAGATTAGAGTACCATTCACATGAAACATTTGCATTTGGTGGCCGCTGCTGTCGACTTCCCTACTTGAGCCGCTGCGCCGCGGCCTCCAGGAGCTGGTCGGTGAAGTTCATGTCGGCAGTGCGGACTGTGAGGTCCACGAAACCCCCGCTGCGGATCTTCACGTGGATCAGTCCAACGTGCTCCGAGTTCACTAGACGGCAAGCTGCAATGGCCTCGTTGGCTGGAGGAGTAAACAAACATCGGAACAGAAGGCATGATGTTAGAACTTTGTCGCGCAAAATAATGCAAAGGGCGGCAGAATGGGACGTACTGGTTGGGATGGCCTCGACGGTGTGCACGTTGAACAGGTGCATGCGACCCATAAAGTCCTCGAGCGTGCGGATGCCGCTCGGGTTCACCTTGGTCTTCTTCTCGCAGGGGCAAGTGCCCCAGCGTCCACCAAAGTCCTGCGTGGTGATCTGCCACGGCTCTAGCTGACGTCCGTTGTACTGGAAGACGCTCGTGTTACTGCTGCTGCCGCCCAGCATATCCAAGCCGGTGCCGGGACTCTTGCCGAGTTCAACGGCGGCTGCACATACGAACAAGTAAAATAAAGCAAGTTAGCGCATCGGAAAATTGCGTTTGCCCGGGAGGGAGGGGTTTCCACACGAGCTTACCATTCATGCTGGAGCCAAGACCCGACATGTCGAACGGGTCAAGAGATGCAGAGGGCGCTGGTGAGCTCGTCTCGAGGGCAGGCGGCGGAGCAAGTGGGGAGCCCATGCCAAACGGGTCCGAACTCATCATCTGCGGCTGCTGTGGAGGCGCCTGCTGCTGCTGGAACATTCCTGTGTTTTGGGGGGCTGCCGGAGCGTCAAATGAGATATCGAGAAGATCCATTTCGACCTTCGGCTGTTGCTGCTGCGGTGGGGGCGCTTGCTCCACAGGAGCCTGGGCCTGTTGCGGTGGCTGCTGCTGTTGTTGTTGCTGCTGCTCATTACGGCCGGATGTACGTCGCGATGAAGAGCGGCCCGAACGGCGACTCGAGTTGAGAGTCGACCGAGTGCTAGATCCTACACGGCGAGCGCCGGGCATCGGTGCCGGGGCACCAGGAATGCCGCCAAAGAGCGCGGAGGCAAGCATTTGCCTATCATCAACGCCACCATTGGCCTCGTCCTCGCTCGAAGGCTCGCCGTTATCGAAGTTGTTGGGAGCGCCGTATTCTTGCTGGGGCGGTTGCTGAGGAGGCTGGGAGCCGTAGCCTCCCTGAGCACCGTAGGCTGGCTGAGCGCCATACCCACCCTGACCACCCTGACCACCATAAGCACCCTGGCCACCCTGGCCACCCATGTTGCCCTGGTTGTAAGGGTCCGAAGGGTAACCACCAGGAGCACCGGGAGCACTAGGTGCAGCATTGTCAGGCGTGTTGAGACCAGTAGGACCCCACACGTTCTTGACAACTCCACGTTTACCAGCACCAAATCCACCAGTGGGATCAGGGCCGCCAGAGCTTCCCATTCCCGGCATGCCACCAGGTCCACCCGGAGCACCACCCCACTTGTTAACCCCGAATGCACCCTGCTGATCAGCAGGAGGGAGCTTAGTCGGGTAGGGGATCTCAGGCTTCTTGTACGCCTCGAAGTTCAGGCGGTTCGAGTCACCGCCATTACGGCGGTGACCATAGCGCTCATCCTCGTCGTCCGAGTCCTCGGGCGGATCGTAGAGCGGTGCCCCCTGTGCAGCCGCCTTTTCAACAAAGCTCGTAAGGAACGAAAGGTTGGGGTCCACCTCAATGTCTTCGCAGCTCGCATCTTCCGGGAAAACCTCGTTCATGAGAGAGAAGTTCTTCGTAAGCGCAAGGTACTCGAAGCAGCGCTGCTGCAGATCCGTACTCCGGCTGGTCTTGTACTTGTCCATCATAGCGTCGGCCACATCGATAGTGTGACCCATCTGGGCCGTGATCTTCGTCACGGCCGAGAGCACGTAACCACGCGTGGTATCTTCCTGGTCAAAAGGACGGTCAACCAGCTCCACGAGCCGTTCGCAAATCTCCTCCAGTTCCATGGCATCCGAGAGGTAGCCGTACTCGCCAAGCACCCAAGCCATCGTGCAAACCAGAATGTCGGGAAGCACAGGGCGCTCCAGGAGTTCCAGATACGTGTCCACGGCGTCACGGCGCAGCTCCATGTCCTGGTCTTCGTCTTCACCACTTCCTTCAGCGATCAGACGCAGCAAATTGTGTGCCACCTCAGGACGCACAAGGTCACCACCGAGTTCAAACACGTTCGTCATGGTTTGGATGTACCAAGCGTTGCTCGGCGCGTAACGCTCGGCACACTGCGTGATACGCGAAACAAGCTCCGTACGCAGGAAAACATCCGAAGCTTCGCGAAGGAACTGTGTCAGCTTGTCGGAGATGA
The DNA here is from genome assembly GCA_024679295.1 of Phytophthora parvispora. Classification (NCBI taxonomy): domain Eukaryota; phylum Oomycota; class Peronosporomycetes; order Peronosporales; family Peronosporaceae; genus Phytophthora; species Phytophthora parvispora. The sequence continues at coordinate 3,045 of JAHWLF010000013.1, forward strand.
ACTCGACGTTCACAGGGTTGGTCATGCGGTAAAGCAGATCCAGCGTCTTGCGCTTGAGCGTCTCGTCCGGGTCTTCCAGGCAGTCAATCACCGCCATTTGGTGCGCCGCAGCGTAACGCGGGTGGTCCTTCACGATGGCAGCAAGTCCAGTAACACCCAGGTACTTCAAGTTGTGGTTATCGCTCGAGATGAAACGGGAAATGCTGGCAGCCGCCGCGTCGAGCAGCGTGCTGTTCGGGTAGATGGTCGTCACCGTCTGTACGCACTCGTAGATGATAGCGTAACCCACGTTGATGCCGGTGTCAGCACGGCGCATGACATCGTGGAGCACCTCGTACATGCCCTCACTCGTCTGCTGGTCAGCCTGGCCGAGTAGGGCCAGGATCTTCAGCAGGCGAATCTGGATCCACGGCGCCGGGATGCGGTGGTAGTCGAACTCGCGCGGCAGACGGTGCTCCGTGATCTGCTTGAGAATGCTCACGAAGCTAGGCACCAGGTCCTTGTAGTCCGTGGGGGTGGCCTCCGCCAAGTCGTGCAGAATGCAGAGCGTGGCTCCCATGACACTGGGGTCGCGGTCGCACAGCGTGCGGCGGAGAGCGTCGCCCGCCTCGCTGACCGAGTCCGGGTTGAGCTGGTGGAAGCGGTGGATAGCCATGACCGCCTTCTTGCGCACGAGCTCGGCGTCGTGGCGCAGCAGGTCGAGGATCATGGGCTGCACGGCCGGCACCATCTCCACCGTCACGAGCTTGCAGACGGCCATGAGCGCCGCGCAGACCTCGAGGTGGTTGGAGCTCTGCAGGTCTCGCTGCAGCTGATTGATGATCATGAAGCGGAACTCGTGCGTCGGCGACAGGCACAGGCTGCACGTGAGGTAGCCCACGCGCTTCTGCATGAGGTTGGTGCTGGCCGTCATCTCCACGGCCTTGATGTAGCCGAAGGACGCGTCGTGGCCCAGCATCTCCACGTACATGAGGCGGATGAGGAACTCGCGCTTGCGCTTGTTGACGAGGCTGCTGGACGTGCTGGACGTGGCCGTCACCTCGCTCAGCTTGCGCTTGAGCTGCGCCACCTCATGGATGATGATGCGGTCCTCCTCCTGCTTCGACTTGCTCTCGCCGATCGACTTGACCAGCTCGAAGAACTCCTTGGACAGGTGCCCGCCCGACATGCTGCTGCCTCGGCTCGGGGGACGCAGGCGGCGATCTCGGAATTGAGGGGGTCAGCACCGCGCCACGTAGTGTGGTGTGGTTGTGCGGCTGGCTAGCGGACCAGTACCCCCGGGAGCTGGTCCCGTATTTTGAGATACCGTCCCGTGTACAGGGATTAAGTAGGGAATCGTACTGGTCCGGTAGCAATCCTTTGGTAAGGCATATTGTGTGTGGTTGACTGTCGAGTGGCATATTGCTTCCAGCCATGGTGGAAGGCGTGGAGCTCTCGGACGCCGTGGTGCGCTCCTACAGCGTCGCGCGCAACTTCGCTCCGCAGGTGCGACGACACCCTCTCCCCTGCTGGCCGTATGGTTCCTGCTGCTGCTCCAGTGCGACTGGCGTCTGACCGGCCTCTGTGTGCGCAGGAAGATGAAGACCCGAACGTGCCCATGACGTCGCTGGACTTCCACCGCAACGGCGAGCGCTGCGTCACGAGCCGCAGCGACGGAGTCATGTCCATGATCAACTGTCTGAGCGGCACGTACGTTGACGACATGGTATAAACCGTACCGAGGAGATGGATGGAATGGATTGACACGAGGTTATGGCGCCTTGCAGGGTCGCCAAGACGATTTTGACCAAGAGATATGGCGTCGGCCTCGTGCGATTCACGCACCACCCGGACTGTGTGATCTTCTCCTCCGCTAACAGCGCGAACGACAGTACGTTGAAAACTGCTACCTGTGATGGTCAGACACTAGATTCTGATGGCTGCGTGGTTGTTGCTTTTACAGATCGCATTCGGTACCATTCGTTCTTCGACAACAAGTTTCTCCGCTACTATACTGGCCACACGGACAGGTAAATTGGTTGGGTGGAGCGCATTTACGAGCCGCTTTTCAGTGATATTTTTTTAACGATGGCACCGTTGTTGGTCACAGGGTTACGTCGCTGATGATGCACCCCACTGCCGACCAGTTCCTATCCGCTGGAATGGATGGCACGATTCGCCTCTGGGATATCCGCAACTCGGACACTACGGTACGTACGCACTACGCCTCTATTGGATCGAGGTACATGTTCATCAACACCCAGCGATGATTTGTGATTCAGGCTATCATTCGAACTGATCACCTGCCTGTCACGCACGTTTGCGCCGCCTACGACCAAGAGGGCGTGGTGTTTGGGGTTTACACGGACGACCACTTGATCCGCATGTACGATGCAAGGAACTATCAGGAAGGGCCCTTCGCGAAGTTTTCGCTGTATGATGCGTCCGTCATGGCAGCAGTGGAGCCGTTTCTCGCGCATATGCAGGCACCCAACTTGAATGCGAAGAAGCTACACGCACTTGACATGAAATTTAGTCCCGATGGCAACCAGTTGCTCGTGACGACAAACCGCGGGGTATTCATACACTTGGATGCGTTCGAGGGAAAGCTGCTGCACTTGTTTAAAGAGCACGGGCTGACCCAAACTCAACGTAGCGATCCTCAATTAGGATGCTGCTACTCTGCCGATGGTGCGTATGTGGTCACTGGAGCGGAGGACGGGCGGGTGTTTTTCTACAAGAGCTCGACTGGTCAATTTGTGCACACGCTTCCCCAAGGCCATAACGGTCCAATTGTGGACTTGCAGTGGAATCCGAAGCGTCATCTTCTCGCTAGCGCTGGAGGAAATTCAACGGTGTTGTGGTCAGCGGCGGGTATCTGAAAATCGAAACCTCACAGTACTATTTGGAAATGATGGAGCAATGTAGCTGAGGTTTTCTTACAAGTTTCTTGGTGTCGTGTCAACAACAAGTACTCGATCAAGTGTGATTTTGACAAATGTTCATGAACAACAACAATAATTCAGTCAGCAGCATGGTACAATACCGTACCGTGCAAGGTTTTCTTCACGCCATCATAGCACAGGTTCCTGCTGCCATGAAGATCACGCGGATGGTTGCATATATAGCGAAGAATCGTTCTCTGGAGGCATAGATCCTTGAAGGAGAGATAATGACAAATGATAACACAAAGGTGAATACCAGCGTACCAACTGCTGGGCCGACTTCAGCACCATTCCCTGAGTTGGCAGCAACGATCACAGTTTGGCTGTTTGTGGATTCCAGCCGAAGGACGCAGAGCCGATGATACTTTACGATGGCGCTCCCAATATCTTACGCCTATCGACCGACTGAGTGGTTAATTTTTGTGTGCTCCCTAGATACTGTACCCTTGTTTTAATATGAACTCGTTGAATTGTACAACGAAGACTTTGAATGCTGCACTGCTGTCGTATTCAGAGCGTGGAGTTTAGATTGTAAACTGCAGCTGTGACTGCTCCGTTCAACCAGACGAAGATACAAACTAAGATGGTGCTAGATTAAAGTCGTGGATCTCTCTGACTCTCCCTGTAACAAACGCGTTGAGCCTTTCATCTGTCACTTTCGTTTCAGGCCTGCCCCCGACCAAGTACTGTACAAGTCTGCACGAATTCATGCTCACCATTCGCACGCTCGTAGCGTTGGCTGTGGCTTGCGCGTTCTTGGGGGCTCAGCCCACTCGTGCGCTAGACTACACGGTAAAGGCTGACGCTGCCACGCCATTGCTCGACAAATGGGAAGGGTGGGGCACATCGCTCTGCTGGTGGGCGAACGCTTTCGGAGACCGTGAGGATGTTGCTGATGTGTTTTTCACGCACAAGGAGACTGTAACGCTGAAGGGCGCGACATCAGGCATCCCCGCGTTGGGTTTCAATATCGCCCGCTACAACATCGGCGGATCCGGCAAGAACGTCATCGATGACAGCGGCACCGAAATCGCGATGAAGGAGTCACCAAACATGCCAGCATTCAAGTTTATTGAGTCGTTCTGGTTGGATTGGTCCAGCAACGTTTCAACGAGCAAAAGCTGGAACTGGGACGCTGACGCCAAGCAGCGCAAGATGCTCGACTTGGCCATTAAGCGCGGCGTCGATGTCACAGAGGCCTTCTCGAACGCTCCTCCATGGTGGATGACGAACAACCACGCTACCGCTGGAGGAGACGACGGAAAGAAGGACAACTTGCAGACCTGGAATCACGATGCGTTCGCCCTCTACTTGGCGACAGTGGTGAAGCAGGCTAAAGACAGCTGGGGCGTTAACTTTACCTACGTCGAGCCGTTCAACGAGCCTATGAGCACCTGGTGGACATATCCTGGCAAACAGGAGGGGTGCCACTTTGAAGTGAAGACGCAGAACGATGTTCTGCTTCAGCTGCGGGGGTACCTGGATAAGCTTGGACTGAAAGACGTTGTCATCGCGACATCGGACGAAAATTCGCCCTCGATAGCGCTCTCCACGCTCACATCGATGTCGACAAGCGCGAACGTGATGGCCACCTTCGGAAAGGTGAACACGCACGGCTACGATGGACTAAGCCCGTATCGAGGAAAGGATCGGGAGCCCCTGAAGAGCCTAATTAAGAAATCTAGCAAGACGCTGTGGGACTCAGAATATGGCGAAAAGGACGCGACGGGACTTAGCATGGCCGAGTCCATTGCGTTAGATATTAACCAAATGGGTGTATCAGCGTTTGTGTACTGGCAGGCGCTCGACGGTGGGGGTTGGGGGCTCATTCAGTCTAGCCCGGCCGACAACACAATTAGCGCGCCTAACACGAAGTATTATGCACTCGCACAATACTCACGCCACATTCGGCCCGGCATGACCATTCTGTCGACGGACGACGTGAAAACTGTCATGGCTTACGACGCGGCATCGAAGCTGCTTGTAGTCGTCACGGTGAACACGGGCAACGCGGCTTCGAAGGTCACATTCGACCTGGCCAGTTTCAAGGCGGTGGCAGGCCCGATCGCGGCTTGGACAACGGAGACGAGTGGCACCGGGGCTCTTTACAAGTCGTCGAAGGCTGATCTCTCTGGGAAGTCCTTTAGTGCGTCGATTCCGGCTGCGTCAGTGATGACGTTTGAAGTTCAGGGGGCTACTCTGTAGTTTCTGGGCTTCGGTGAACTTGCTTTAGTGAATCCAATTCATCGTCACCGATTAAGCCGCCTGGCATTTGAGTGGCGTGCAAGCTAAATCTGAGCATCCTGCGTTACATGCTAATTTTCACACATAAGCTTAGCCATGCTGGCCTCGATTGCAGATACCGGTAATCAACGTACGAATGGCAGACTTACTGTTGAGCTTCGCGCGACGCCCCCTTCATTCTCTCCGTGATAATCGAATCGGTCTTCTTTCCTTTCCTAACGTTTCATGGTACACTACACCCAAGCACATCGAAGACGTGACTATCCGGATACCGCGCATCGATCCAACATTGTCACCAACTTGGCAGGTCCCTATCTGTTTGTGACACAGTGGATGAACTGTGTTTGAAACTAAAAACATTGCAGGTAACTAACACTTGGTATTCGGGACTGGGTCGACTAGGAAACCTAACTTTTACGTTGTCGAAGTCTCGGACGCCTCCTGTCCCACCTGATAACGGGTTGTTGTGAGACGATCGCACTTTGATCCCAAATCGTTGCCTACAATCGCATCTGTTTGGCCCGAACGCATTTTTGAGCCTGGCTCACGTTTCCGCTGCGGCATTCCTTTTCGGTTCCCACTTTCGTTTTTGCGGCGTGCACCGGACACTCATTGTCAAGCTATCGAGGATATGCTTTCTGTTCGAGCGCTCGGAGCTTCGACCCTGGCGTACGTTCTCTTGGCTGCGCAGCCGTCGCAGGCAGCGGACTACACCGTTAAGACCGATGCCTCAACGACCCTGATCGAGTCGTGGGAAGGATGGGGCACATCGCTCTGCTGGTGGGCTAACGCCTTCGGAGACCGTGAGGACATCGCCGACCTACTCTTTACGCAAAAGGCTACCGTGACGCTGAAGGAGGCGTCGTCGGGACTTCCGGCGCTCGGATTCAACATCGCGCGCTACAACATCGGCGGTTCGAGTAAGAACGTCATCGATGACAGCGGCACCGAAATCGCAATGAAGTTGTCGCCGAACATGCCAGCGTTCAAGTTTATTGAGTCCTTCTGGTTGGACTGGTCTAGCAACGACACGACCAGCAAAAGCTGGAACTGGGACGCTGATGCCAAGCAACGCAAGATGCTGGAGTTGGCGACGAAACGTGACGTCGACCTCACAGAGGCATTTTCGAACTCGCCACCATGGTGGATGAACAACAACCACGCCACTGCTGGCGGGGCGAGCGGTACGAAGGACAATCTGCAAACCTGGAACCACGGTCAATTTGCGCTGTACCTAGCTGCGGTAGTGAAGCAAGCTAAGGAGAGCTGGGGCATCAACTTTAACTATATCGAGCCGTTCAACGAACCGATGAGCTCGTGGTGGCAGTTCCCGGGTGGCCAAGAAGGCTGCCACTTCGATGTGGCCACGCAGAAGGATGTATTGCTGAAGCTTCGCACGAAGCTGGATTACTTCGGGCTGAAAGACGTGGCTATCTCGGCGTCGGATGAAAACTCGGACACCCAGGCACTATCGACACTCAACTCGTTATCAAGTGATGCCAAAGTGATGGCCACCATTGGAAAGGTGAACACGCACGGTTACGGCAATCGTGAGTCCGATCGGGCACCTTTAAAGGCACTGGTGAAAAAGGTGAACAAAAAGTTCTGGGACTCGGAGTACGGTGAAAAGGACGCGACAGGACTTAGCTTGGCTGAGGCTGTTGCCATTAACATCAACGAAATGGGCGTGTCTGCATTCGTGTACTGGCAACCATTTGATGGCGGAGGCTGGGGCCTCATCAACTCGGCTCCGGGCAATATGACGATCGGTACGCCCAACCCCAAGTACTACGCACTTGCTCAGTATTCTCGTCACATTCGATCGGGCATGGCAATCCTCTCCACGGATGACAAGAACACTGTCATGGCTTACGATGCCAAAACCAAGCTTCTTGTGCTCGCAACGGTGAACTCGGGTGCTACAGCTTCGAAGATCACGTATGACTTAGCGAGTTTTTCCAAGGCGGCGGGCCCGGTTAGTGCGTGGACGACTGAGACGAGCGGTACGGGCGCACTTTACAAAACGTCGAAGGTCGAGTTGTCAGGCACAACTTTCAGCGCGTCGATTCCAGCCGCATCGGTGATGACGTTTGAGATTCAAGGCGTTGCTGTGTAGGCCATACGGGATACATGGCTAAGCTCACAAAGCAGTCAATAATGAATTGCTGTGCTTCCAGGATTTTCAATCTTGTAAACGCCCGTACCATCATCACTCACCTTCAACTTGAAGGCATCAACAGTTTAGGATGTCACATCCGAGTTACGATCCTCTGGCTTTTGAGGAGGGCAACTCCATACAGACTGTACGTGCATGCACGTATCATTTGATATCTAGGATCGGAACCCAGCGTGAATGAGGTTCATTTACACGTGTTCATGTACTAGATAGAGGCCACTCATTGCACGTGCGCGTCCAAGTGGACGCCGAACGGCAGGAACACACACACACACAAGTTAGTATCCATCTAGCGTATACATGCACTGACAAGTTGTCAGTGGCAACACCAGTGTGAGAGTCTTCCGACCTCCATTTCAATGTTAGATCCTCAAATCGCCAACTTCAGATCTTCACCTGCTGTAGCGGAACATGTTGACCCGCCTGGCTCACGAACAGCGCGTTATCCACCGACCCGATGCAGCTTGCATCATTGTGACTCCCGACCCGCGCACTTCTGAATCTGGACGCACGCTGCGATTGCGACTATCCCTTCCCGTTCCCACTTTCGTTTCTGCGTCGTTCCCTTGGCAACCAAGTTTTTACAAACACTGCAGCCATGCTTTCTGTTCGATCAATCGCAGTGGCGACCACGGTCTGCTCTCTCCTGCTCTCTTATTCACCACGGGTCAAGGCGGATGCCGCTACGACGCTTGTTGGGCCCTGGGACGGCTGGGGCACGTCGCTGTGTTGGTGGGCGAACGTATTCGGTGATCGCGAAGATATCGCCGACCTGCTCTTCACTACGAAGGAAACCGTGACACTGAACGGTTCCACATCCGGTCTACCGGCACTGGGGCTCAATATTGCGCGCTACAACATCGGCGGCAGTGCCAACAACGTTGTCGATGACAGCGGAACCGAAGTCTCGATGAAAGCGTCGGACAAGATGCCAGCGTTCAAGTTTATGGAGACGTTTTGGTTGGACTGGATGAACAAGGACCCTACGAGCAAGAGCTGGAACTGGGATGCCGATGCGAAGCAGCGCGCAATGGTTGGTCTTGCTACTAAGCGTGACGTCAACATCGTCGAGGCGTTTTCCAATTCACCGCCATGGTGGATGACGAATAACCACGCCACTGCGGGCGGAGACGACGGTGGTAAGGACAACTTAGACGACTGGAACCATGATCAATTCGCGTTGTACTTAGCTACAGTGGTCAGCCACGCCAGAACGAGCTGGGGCATTAACTTCACGTACGTTGAAGCCTTTAATGAGCCCATGAGCACCTGGTGGGAGTACCCGGGCGGCCAAGAAGGCTGTCATTTCGAGGTTGACACGCAAAAGGATGTTTTGGTAAAGCTGCGTTCACAGCTGGACACCCTTGGACTGAAAGACGTGGCGATCTCGTCGTCTGACGAAAACTCGCCCTCGCAGGCACTCTCGACGCTCACCTCCATGTCATCTGACACCGACGTGATGGCTGCTATCGGAAAGGTGAACACACACGGCTACGACGGCCAAAGTCCGTATCGCGGAACCGACCGAGAACCCTTGAAAAAGCTAGTGACCCAGTCAAACAAAAAATTCTGGGACTCGGAGTACGGTGAAAATGACGCAACGGGGCTGAGTCTGGCCGAGTCTATCGCTCTCGACATCAACCAAATGGGCGTGTCCGGCTTCGTGTACTGGCAGGCTCTCGACAGTGGAGCTTGGGGCCTCGTTCAATCCAACCCGGGCGATAACTGGATCGGCACGCCCAACCCCAAGTACTACGTGCTGGCACAGTACTCCCGCCACATTCGACCGGGTATGGCCATCTTATCAACGGACGACTCCACCAACACCGTGATGGCGCTCGACGCCAGCTCAAAACTGCTGGTGCTCGCTACGGTGAACACGGGGGACTCGGCGTCGACGGTCACGTTTGATCTTTCCAGCTTTAAGACGGTGGCAGGTCCGGTCACGGCTTGGACCACTGAGACGAGCGGTACAGGTGCGCTGCACGAGTCTTCAAAGATCGACTTGTCGGGCACGTCCTTCAGCGCGTCGATTCCGGCAGCATCGGTGATGACGTTCGAGGTCCAGGGAGTTGCCGTCTAGATTCCTGTTACAGATTCCCCTTTTCCAGAACCAACTTTGCGAACTGTGTCGCCAACTAAGCCTAGGAATGCTGAAAAATAATACGATGCAGCTTGGCCTGGTGGCGTTCTTGTTGGTTACCTTGGTGCTCCGTTGTCGTGGTCTCTACAAAATACGGCCAATCAGATCCGTCGTCGAAACCAACGCTGTCACTTCGAGAAACGCCGGGGCCCTTCTCAGTCTCTTGCGGAGACCATGGCGAGCTCCTCGGAGGTGCCGGCGCGTCCTGGCCAGCTGACGACCGAGTTCCTCCAGCAGATCTTGCGCCCGTTGTACCCATCGCATCACGTGGTTGACTACGACTGGAAACCCATGAACCTGGGCGTGATCGCCGAGGTCGTGATCATATCAGTGGAGTTCGACTCTGCGGATGGCTCCGGCGACACGGCGAAGCTGCAGCGCCGCTTTGTGGGCAAGTTCTTGCGCCCCGAGTTCCCGTTTGAGTCAATGTTCGCAGTGGAGTCCAAGTTCTACAACGAGTTCACGACCAAGGCAGGCGACGCTGCTATGAAGAACTCGGCGGCAGTTGTGGGGTTCCCGTTTGCTATCCCAACCGCAATCTTCACGTCCAACGTTTTGATTGTGTTGGAGTGCGTGGAGTCGGTGAAGACTTTCACCTGCGTGGACGGCAGTCCGCCTCAGTACATTCCGATGCTGGTGACGAAACTCGCCCAAATGCACGCGCGCTTCTGGAACCATGACTGCGAAGGCCTTTCAACTCCAGCTGGAATCGGTAGCCAGCTTACCGGCGAAGAGAAACGCTTGCAGTTCCCAGGGTGTTGGGAGGATTACCTGGACGACGTGTCGTTGGAAAGAGAGGAGAAGGTCCGGCTGGCCGAGTTGTGCCGACGACTGAGCGGGAAACCTGACCAGCTCAAAGCGGTGCATGACCTTGTAGAAAGCGGTCCGGCAACACTGATCCACGGCGACTTTCACATTGCAAACATGCTTTTGCCGGCAGACCCTGAGGACAAGATGACGTGGCTGCTCGACTGGGCAACATGCGGCAAGGGGAACCCACTGCGAGATCTCGCCTTCTTTTTCATTGTCAGTGTCCAAGCCAGTCATCGTCGAGCACAGGAAGTGCAGTGTCTGGAGGTGTACCACACGGCATTAACGACAGAAGCAGAAGCTGCGCGTTTGTCGTCGGACGAGCTGCACCAACAGTACAAAGCCTGCGTGCTCAACCAGTTTGTGATCTTGGTCGTGTACGACAGCCTCAGCAAAAGCCTCGCGGCAAACGCCAAGACCGAGAGGCTCCGCGTGGAGTTGGATGCACATTTCCGAGAGGTGAATCGCCGCGCGTGCTTGAGCGTCCTGGACAATGTTGGCGAGAAGGACCTCGAGCTCCTCTTGGCATGATCAACGCGCCTCGGATCGTTGAAGCTGTTCATGTAACCTCAATCTGAAGTCACGTCTGGCTCAATGCTTATCCGTGCCTCTGCGTGTCGATTAACCGTGCTTGCTCCTTGCATCTATCCATGTACAGCTCCAGTGTCGCAGCGCATGACACGCTCTTGTGGCGGCAGGATTGTGGGACGCGAAGGCAGGCGTCAAAACGAAGCTGGGCAGCCGAGTGTGGGGCCTGCATACATGCACACATGTACACTCGCCGATACATTTGCCCTCGAGGCATGCCACCTCCACTGAACTTCAGTGACTGAAGCGGTTGACTCAGCCCCCTGCGATACCTTCAAGCAGCAGAGGCCACTCAACAAGGCAGCATCGCGACGGGATCAGTTGACGCTGCGCCACGACCTGCTGCGCCCGACTGGCGGCTGTGGACATAGTTATACCCATACTCGAATCATGTGAAGGGGCATAAAACACACCGGATTCGGCGTAATGACCCGCTCAGTCGGGCACAGGAGCTTCACTCGCAAGTCTCCCCGTCTTCACAAACGAAGAATCGCCGCGAAGGGAGCAAGCACACATCCTCGGCCCCGCGGCGTTGACGACCATGGCGCGCTCCATCCCGAAGCCCAACCCGGTCCTAGACACCATCCTGGTGTCCCTGCTCGTGGGCGAGCTGGGGGTCATCACCCACACGCTATGGGACGACCAGCAGATGCTCGCGATCCTCGTCGCGATGGTGTTCGTGGTGGCGCTGGCCGTCAAGGTCACCAAGACCTCGTTCGCTATCGGCGGCGGCTGGTTCTCGCGCACATTCCTGCAGCACCTCGGGGACCCGTTGAAGAAGGCGGTGACCATGAAGAAGTGGTGCGACCAGTCGTGGCAGCTCGCCATTCACGTGTCCATGACTATCTTCGAGCTGTACGTGCTGCGCGACGAGACGTGGTGGCAAGACACGACGACCCGTGAGTGTTCTGGCTGGGTTAACCTTTGGAAAGCCCTGGGGGACTCGAGACTAACGTGACCGCTTGGTGCAGTCTGGAACCAGGGAACGGACACGGGCGTGTTCCCCACGCAGAAGTTCACCACCAAATTGCTGTACATCACCCAACTGGTAAGGAATGCGGTGGCTTTTTGTAGGTTTGTTTACCTGGTTGCTGAAAACGAGCGATGTTATGCCTTGGACGTTCACCCCGCCAGGCTATTTGGATTTACACGGCGTTCTCGTGCAAGTTCCTGGAGGAGATCCGCAAGGATTACTTGGTCATGATGACCCACCACGTCGTCACGATTGCACTGGTCACGTGGTCGTACGCTGTCGGCTTTTTGCCTGTGGGCGTGGTCGTGCTGCTTCTCCACGACATGACGGATATCCCGCTTGACATGCTCAAGATGGCCAACTACCTCAAGATGGAAGGCGTCCCCGGCTTATTCACGAGCGAGATTCTGTTCGTCACAACGATTGTCCTCTGGTTCTACTACCGTATCTACCAGTACCCGACCAAGCTGCTCTACACGACGATGGTGGAGAATCGCGAGGCCAGCATGACAATGGCCGACGCCCACGACTTCACGCAGCTTTTCCCTTACCCAGGACCGCCGTCGTGGCTGCTCTTCAACGTGCTGCTCACGACGCTGTACTGCCTGCACATTTGGTGGGGCCTGCTGCTGGTGCGGGTGCTCATCGGAGTGGTAACCAAGGGGGCTCACGACACTGCCAAGGAAGAATACGAAGGCACGTCGTCTGACTCTGATAACGAGAAGAAGGATGATTAGTGGAGAAAGAGGGTGTTGGGGTATATGCGAGAGAACGAATGACTAGAGTACGGAGCAGGAGACGGCAGCTTAAGAGCAGAAGAAAGAGCCAACTTCAACACAAAATCTGTACCTTTTCAAAATGTAGCACTTCTAAATTAGAAGCGATGGTCAGATTTTTGGCGGCAAATTCGATTTTGATTCGCTATTCCTCCCATCAGCCAATCGGCTTCGACGCATCGCGTCGAGGTGGGCCGTGGCAGTGCGTGGCGCGTGGGATAAAAGGCAAGCGAGCAGGTCGGCAACATGATGGAGGCGCTGGGCGACGACCCGGCCGTGTTGACGGAGTCGCTGGTCACCGAGGACTCCATCGTGAAGGCGCTGCGAGAGGTCCTCCCGTCCATGGACGCCGACACGGCGACGCTCAAGGCGGTGATGCAGAAGCTGGCGGTCCGCTTTGGCATGAGCTTCGCGGACCTAAAAGCGCAGTGGAGGCCTCGCATTAAGGCGCTGCTGCCGGACTTGCTGGAGCTATGCGCGGGTGGGGATGCTTCCGAAGCGGAAGGTGACAAGCACGAGCCTGAGACTCGGGAGGACGAGGAAGAAGAAGAAGAGGAGGAGGAGGTTGATCTGCGCCCCAGTAGGAAGCGCACGGAGCGCACCACGAAGAAGCACAACGCTATTGTGGATGCGAGTGAGGGAGAGGACGAAGAGGATGCTGCTGATGAAAGCGATGCCAGCGAAGAGGCCGAGGCGAAACCCGAAGAGGATGACGAAGATGAAGATGAAGACGATGTTGCTCCAGTCAAGAAGAGACGGACGGTATGGAGTAGCTCCTTGTTACTGCAACGCGCCTTTCAATGCGGCGTTACGGTGTTGGTGCTGATGTTGATATATTAATGTGCGTTTGGTGCATTGCAGTCTGATAGCGACCGCACGAAGAAGCGGAAGAACAAGGAAGCGATACCAGCGGTGAAAAAGCCCAAGACAGCCAAGCAAGCGGATCCACCGGGACTCGCTTCGCTGAAAGAGTTAGGCCGGGCAGCCGGCGTTCTCAAGTACGTGCTCAAGAGCAAAACTCTTTGTGCCTTAGGTCGTTGCTAATTGCAGCTGGATTGCTATCGGCGTCTGAATCTGCAGCCCTCGATTGTACAGGCTTCTGAAAGGCGCAGCATCGATGGAAGAGGCTGAAGAAATGCTGCGTGAACGTTTGCAAGACGCGGGAATTGCGTTCCAAGGCTCCTACCCTACGAGCCGCGATATCAGCGCTGCCAAGAGGAAACACGCGAAGGAGAAGGACCTCGAGGGCATTGACACTAGCTTAATCATCACGGGTGGACGCTCGCGTCGTGGAGCCACGCAGCCTCGCATCTCGTACAAGGAAGAGCGCATCAGCGGCGAAGAAGACAACGACGACGACGAAGATGACGAAGATGCTGAAGAGGAGGGGGACGACAACGAGGACGACGCGTCCGCTGCCAGCGACTCGGGCGAATCCGAGGCGTCGTTTTGATGCGGCGGGGATGGCGCTGCGCTGCTGTACTCTGGTCGCTCGTACAATGCATGTGAAGGTAGTCGGCGCAACGAAATAGAGCTTTTGACAGGCCAGGTCCATGTTGAAGCTGTTGTCCGAATGAGTAGGCGTGTCAAAACGATTTAACCGGTTCAGGGTAGGGGAAAGGCTTAAGGCCCGGTCCAGAACGGCGCTGACTTGGAATATATATGAGAGGTACGGGTTTGGGGATAAACACCCTTTCTCGTCGTTCACACTGGTTTGGGGAAGTGTGTCTGAAAGACTGCATCTTTCCTTTTTCAGGCAAATCTGTGTGGCCCACACAGCGGCCAGGTGATTGGTGGTGGGCGCGCGAGGCCGTTTGGTCTCGTGTGGGGCGCCAGCATTTGCCGCGCACCAGTTTCCAGAACCCGAACGTGAAGCAATGCCGTCCTACAGCCAGGAACCTGAAGACGCTCAGCGCGCCGCCAAGGCCCGCGGCTCGCACCTGCGCGTGCACTTTAAGCACTGCCGCGAGGTCAGCCACGCCATCAAGGGCATGCCCCTGAACAAGGCCAAGAGCTTCCTCCAGGCCGTGCTCGAGTACAAGCAGGCTGTGCCCTTCACCAAGTTCACGGGCGGCTGCGGCCGTCACGCTCAGGGCAAGCTCCGCGGCGCCGCTGGCGACAAGTGCAAGTGGCCCCAGAAGGCGACCAAGATCATCCTGGACCTGGTGAAGAACGCCGAGGCCAACGCCGAGGTCAAGGGCCTGGACACGGACCTGCTGTACATCTCGCACGCGCAGGCCAACGCCGCCATTAAGCAGCGCCGTCGCACCTACCGTGCCCACGGCCGCATCGGACCCTACATGTCCAACCCGGCCCACATCGAGCTGATCCTGACGGAGAAGCGCGCCAACGTTGCCAAGGCCACTGAGGAGGCCAAGCCCGTCAAGGTGTCTCGCAAGCGTCAGGCTCAGCTGCGCCTCAAGTCGGGCGGCGGTGTCCCGGCCAACTAAGTTGCTTGCTGTCTGAAACACGAACGGTCAGTCGGAAACGAGGGACTGTAGACGCAACGGGGGTGGCAAAAAGTTGGTAAAACTTTTTAATACAGCCTTGCCGAGAAATGGGTTCTACTGATGCAGTGTCTGTTGCCAAGAGAGCAAGCGCGTTTCCAGTTCGTCTTCCGTGCGGTGGTGGTGGTGTCCTCGCGAGGATAGTTGTGGTTTGCCTTGATGCATGCAGGTACAGGTACAGGTTCGACAGTTGCGGGACCGTGTGATGGAAGTCACGACGCCAGCGTAGCGTGACGTTAGGATAGAACAGCGGTGAGCTGTGACGCCAGCGGGAATATCAAGACTGGACAGATGAAGAAGGTGGAGGCGTTTGCTGGGCATCGATGGAGACGAGTTCACTGACAACAGCATTGCTGTTTGTAGCGTTCAAGACGGACGATAACAAGTCGATCCAAGCTTGCAGCCGAAGTCGCGACGGAAAGTGAACTACCCACACTTGCAGCGTGCTCGGGTCCTGCACAGTCATCCACCACTTTTTCGCGCCGCGCGCGTTCGTTTCCTCAATGGGTGTGACGAGACTGATGCTGTGGAGACGTATTACGTGTTTGAAGTTACCGTAGTGCAGGAGGTGCTGAACTTGGTCGAGGTGCAGGTGCTGCATCCGCTTCTGCATCTTCGGCACGAAAAAACCAGCGGGCTCTTCGATGTAGAGCCACTCACTCCCGGCGGCAGCGTCATGTTCGCTGACAACACTATCCTCTTCGCTTGTGTCGGTGTCGTGTCCCGACTTCAGTCTCGACGGGCAGAGGGAAGGAAAGCGCCTTCGCCATGAGGCTCCAACGCTGAACATTGCACGCGCTAGTCGTCGTTGTTATACTGAATGCATCTTTCCAAATACATCGCAACACGGTGCAGTTCGTTGATCCCCAAAAAGCATTCGTGTGATAAGATGCCCACCACAGCAGCGCCATGCTCGTGCAAGTTTTCCCAGAAATAGAGCCCAACAGTGGTGAAAGCAAAGTGGCACCCATCTTATCGCCACGACTCGACAAACCATTATGTAAATCCTTTCTTTCGCAAGAGTAAATCGACGACATTTTTCCTGGGGGACCAACAGAGTTCCTAGGCCAGCAATTGTGCCTGCCCAAGTTAATTTTGACCCCAATCAAGATTTGACACGCTTTGGAAGCGCTAAACCACGCGGATGACCCCGACAAGCAACACGACTGCTTCAGGACTTGACGCTTATGGCCCTTATTGAGCAACTAAGGGTGGCTTTCTGTCCCTTCACAAATCCTTTTTTTGAGTTTAACGGAGCCTTTCGTTTGGGCTGAGCCCTTTTATTTTGGCGCGAAGGCACTTCACAAACCGCGCGCAACGGCAAGATGAAGCAGAAGACGCAGAGCTCGCTGCTGAGCTTCTTCAGCCCGCCGTCGTCGGAGAGCGCGTCGGCCAAGAAGAAGAATGCGCCCGCCGCCAGCAGCAGCAACGCCAGCTCCAAGAAGAAGGCGGCGGCCAAGGCGCCGAGCAAGCGCGAGTCGCTGGGCAACACGCGCAAGAAGATCGAGTTCTCGCCCAAGCTGAAGCAGAAGACGGCGAGCAAGGAGGCGGAGAAGGCCGGCGACGACGTGGAGATGGAGGACGCCGAGAAGACGACGCCCAAGGGTTCCAAACGCAAGGCCTACGAGGACTTCCTCGGCACCAGCTCGGAGGAGGACGACGAGAAGGAGGCTGGCAAGGCGCAGAAGAAGAAGGAGGAGACGAAGCCCAAGGAGAAGAGCGAGGCACCCGCGAAGAAGCGCACGCAAGTGCGCCCTGGCAAGGTCATCATCCAGGATGATGACGACTCGGAGGAGGAACCAGTGGCGCCAGCGTCTCGACGGCGGCAGGCCAAGACAGCTACTCGGAATGTCGTGAGCAGTGAGGAGGAGTGGGAGCAGGACAGTCCCGAGGAAGGAGGTGACGGGGAGGAGTCCGAGTTCAGTGGAGCGGAGGAAGAGCCTTCAGATGACGACGACGTTGATGATCTCGTGGACGAGGAGTCGGAAGAGGAGGCCCCGCCCCCTAAGAAGCGCCGCAAGAGTGCCCCAGCGCCAACCAAGGCAAAGAAAGTGGCAACGAAGTCCTTTCTGTCGCCCCCACCCGGGGCTAAGAAGAAGTCATTCAATACTCCTACATCAAGCAGCAAGAAGTCTGCACCACTAGCTGACGGTCCCGACTTGCCCAGTTCAGTGGCGGGTGCTGGTAACCACATTCACGACTCGTTGACATGGCTGCATGAAAAGCGACGCGACATCAATGGCAACACGCCCGACTCGCCGGATTATGACCCACGCACACTGAAGGTGCCACCGGAGTTTTTGAAAAAAGAAACGCCAGCCATGGTGCAGTGGTGGGAAGTCAAAGCGCACAATATGGATACTGTGCTGTTTTTCAAGGTTGGAAAGTTTTACGAGTTGTTCCACATGGATGCCGATGTAGGCTTTAAGGAATTGGGCCTCATCTACATGAAAGGAGATAAGGCCCACTCAGGCTTTCCAGAAATCGCGTACTCAAAAATGTCGTCTCAGTTGGTTGCGAAGGGCTATCGAGTTGCCCGTGTGGAGCAAACCGAAACACCTGACATGCTGAAGGTGCGCAACAGCTCTCTCGCTAAAAAGGTGAAAGTAGTCCGTCGCGAGGTGTGCTCTCTCCTGTCGATTGGTACCAATACCGTCAGTTTTCTGGACGCTCCGATTTCGTCCCAGGACCAGGTGTCAAAGCATCTTCTCGCGCTGAAAGAAGCTTTCGATCCTTCACAGAAAACTGTTCGTTTCGGTGTTGCCATGGTGGACTGCTCTACCGGTGCGTTCCAGTTGTCCGAGTTTGATGACACGGAACAGCGGGATCGTTTGAAGACTTTATTTGCTCAATTCCATATCGTCGAAATCGTAACAGAGCGATTTAACATTTCTGATGCCACAAAAATGGTTCTGAAGCATGCAGCACCCGCGTCGATTCGCTCCTCACTGCGCGTTGGGAAGGAGTTTTGGGATGCCTCCAAAACAATTGATGAAATTGAACGCGCGGGGTATTTCAAGGAACATGGCTGGCCAGAAGATATACTTCACTTTCTAGAAATGGATAAAGTCGTCAAGTCCGACGGCCAACTCGCGATCAGTGCGTTGGGCGGCTGCATCTGGCACTTGCGGCGTAGCATCATTGACCAAGAGCTCCTTTCACTTGGCAATTTCAAGAGATACAAGCCTTCGGATGAGGAGGCGCGAGAAGCCCGTGCAAACAAAGAAGCATTGTCCGCTGCTAAGGCTGAGTTGAATCAGCAGTACGTTGTTTTGGACTCGCAAACCATCCAGAACCTGGAAGTGCTTTGCAACAGCTTTAACGGATCACGCTCGGGATCACTTATCGACATAATGGATAAGACGGTGACGAGCTTTGGAAAAAGAATGTTTCAGGAGTGGGTGCTCAAACCGTTGTGCAAGATCGGCGACATTCAAGAACGCCTTGATGCTGTTGAGGAGCTTGGTAACAGCGGTGACCTGATGATGGAAATTCGCGAGTTCCTCCGCAAATTGCCAGACTTGGAGCGCCTGTTATCTCGAATTCATGCGCTGGGATCTGCGCATCGATCGAAGGAACACCCGGATAGTCGTGCCATCATGTACGAATCTCAGACCTACAATATCCGAAAGATCAAGGACTTTCTTTCCGTTCTCAACGGGTTTGATGAAGCTATGAACCTCACCCTCGAACTGGGGCCTCGCCTCTCACAGTCCAACTCTCCGATTCTGCAGTCATTGTTGAAGAGGTACTGTATCGACGAGGCTCAGCCGGACGTTAAACACGGACATTTCCCCGATCTTACGGAAAAGCTGGAGTTCTTCAAGCGCAGCTTTGATCAAGTTGCGGCCAAGAAGAGTGGTGTGATCGTACCACAAGATGGTGTGGACCCTGAATTTGATGCAGCATGCGCTGAAATTGCTCAGATCGAGGCTGAACTAGCGGAGTATCTAAAGGAGCAGCGTAGCGCGCTTCGGTGCCGCGACATTAACTACTGGGGTAAGAAGAAAGAAGATCGCTATCAGCTGGAGGTCCCTGAGAGCGCGTTGTCGAAGCAGCCTAAAGAGTATGAACTGAAGTCTCGAAAGAAAGGATATAAGCGCTTTCACACACCCACGATTCGCGGCCTGCTAAAACGGCTAGCCGCAGCAGAAGACCAAAAAGAGGAGGCGCTAAAGGACCAGACACGCCGCATTTTCCACAAGTTTGATGAGGACTACAAGTACTGGATGAAGGCGGTGCAGTGCTTGGCTGTGTTGGACTGCTTGGTGTCTCTAGGGCTCCTTAGCAGCCAAAGTGAAGGCTACACGAAGCCCGAGGTTGTGGCGGCAAGCACGGCGAACGGAGGAACGCCTTTCATTGATATTGAAGAGGGTGTGCACCCGTGCGTTGCTGCCACGTACAGCAGCGGTGATTTCATTCCGAACGATGCTCATCTTGGTATTGAAGGAAAGGGTCAAATGGTTCTCCTCAGCGGACCTAACATGGGTGGTAAGTCGACGCTGTTGCGCCAGACTTGCGTTCTCACGCTCATGGCCCAAATTGGGAGCTTTGTTCCGGCTGCTCGATGCCGTCTTAGCCCGGTGGATCGCATTTTCACCCGTATTGGTGCGTCCGACCGCATTCTTGCTGGGCAAAGTACTCTTTATGTTGAGCTAGCCGAGACGGCAACGATTTTGAACCATGCCACGAGCCACTCACTCGTAATCCTGGACGAGTTGGGACGTGGTACGTCCACGTTTGACGGTACTGCTATCGCGTACTCGGTTGTGGAGCATTTGCTGAGCGATATCCAGTGTCGGGCAATGTTCGCTACCCACTACCACTCGCTTGTCGAAGAGTACGTGGGCAACGACAAGGTGTCCCTGGGGCACATGGGGTGCATCGTCGACCCGGAGAACGATCGCAAGGTCACCTTCCTGTACAAGTTGGAGGACGGCATGTGCCCCAAGAGCTACGGTATCAATGTGGCCATGCTGGCCAAGCTCCCGGACGAGGTCATCGAGTGTGCCGCCAAGAAGTCGGAGCAGTTCGAGCGGTCTTTGCAGGCAAACTCGCACGCTGAGCTGGAGAACCTCCGGCTTGCAGAGAAGGTTAAGGAGGCTCTCGCAGAGGGAGAAGCAGGCATGGACAAGCTCAAGCAGCTCTGGGATGAAGCACGCAGCGCTCTTCGCGCTTAGTATGTAACTCCTCGTA
Organism: Phytophthora parvispora; assembly: GCA_024679295.1. NCBI lineage: Eukaryota > Oomycota > Peronosporomycetes > Peronosporales > Peronosporaceae > Phytophthora > Phytophthora parvispora. The sequence continues at coordinate 23,382 of JAHWLF010000013.1, forward strand.
CCCTCCATCTGACGTCAGATGGCTACATCTATACCGAAATTAACGAATTTAAGACCAGTTATATATCGCTGTGCTTATTTGAACGCAGCAATGCGGCAGGACAAGTCGCTGGTGGATCTGGCGGTGGCGGCTGTGGCGTTGTTCACGCCCGTCCAGGAGATCCTCGAGTACGTGGAGTTCCTGCCCACCGCCATCCGCCACCAGTTATTCAAGGAGCTGTCTAACTTCCGGCTGCGGGAGATGGAAGTGGCCTTGGAGGCCGGCGCCAAGCTGGAAGCTCCGGAGCCTCGTGACGGATTCGACCCCCAAGCCGGCGACAAATTCCTGTTCGACCGAGAGACGCAGCGCGTGTGGGAGCTGCGTATGAACGCAGCAAGACTGGGATACGAGCCGATCCCCATCGAAAACACGGCGGCAGCTCAGGGACGCAGACGCAACCACCGCCATGTCTTCTGGGAGCACCAGTTCCGCACGCTACTCAAGCTGCGTACGCCGCTGGACCTCGCAGGTCCTGTTGATGTGTTGATGGAGTGTCAGAAGCTCTTTGTGGACGTCGTGGAGGTGCTGAAAGTTCACGGACGTGAGGTCTGTGAGGACAACGAGGAGCTCATCCTAGCGCTTCGACGGCTGCGACGACTGGAGGTGCATCACCCGGAGCAGCAAGGCACTCAGTGGGAGTCTATGGGACGCTTGATGCAATATCATCCGCATCTCACAGAAGTAGGGTTCTTCCATGGCAAGTTGAGTGACAACCAGCTCGCTCAAATTCGTGGCACGCTGGCGAAATCTCCCACGACGCTGGAAAAGGGTCTAGACTGCAGCAGGATCACCACGCTGGAGTTGGTCTCGGTGAAAATTCGACCAGAAGGGTTCCGTCAATTGGTATCCCTGGTGGCGGAGATGAAGCAACTTGCCCAGCTCAGACTGAGCAATACCATCACGGATTTTGACACAAAGCTGCTAATCGATGCAGCACTGTGCGCTCCTAAGCTACAGAGGTTGTTTCTAGAGCACAATGAGCTGGAAGATGATGCATTCCTGGGCCTCTCCAAAATGCGAAAGCCGTTGGCGTTGCGCCACCTCCGCCTCAGCGACAACGATGTGTCACCTATAACGCTGGGGGCAATTTGTAGTGCCAGTATGGATGGGGTGCTGAATCTGGAGCGACTTGAACTGACCAACAATGTGCAGATTGGTGACGCGGGCATTCACGCACTGACGCCAATGCTAGCTTCCCCCAGCGCTGCACCGGCTGCAGTGCTTACTCATCTGGATGTTCGCGGCTGCAGTTTTGGTCTCGAGGGCGCCACGACCCTACTGCTAGCGCTGGGTCAGAACAAGACACTGAAGCACTTGAATATCGCTCAGAACTTTTTTGATGTGGGCTTTGGCGACGTACTCGCAGACTTCCTTTTCACCAATGAGTCTGTTTCGAACCTGCAAGCGAACGGCGTAGGACTTGGTTTGGCAGGCGTATCTGCTCGGCTACTGACAGCGTTAGAGAGCAATACGACGCTTACATCTCTTTCGATGGGAGCGAATCGGCTGAGAAATGATGGTGCATCTGCACTTCTTCGAGCGCTGATTAAGCGGGCACAGAAGAAACCATTCACGCTAGTTGACTTGAGCGGAAATTTACTCACATTGAGTGGACTCGCGATGGTTGCTGACATTTTAGAGAACCCCGATGACACCACATCTCACTCCAGCAATCACAGGAGCAGTAGCATTGGCGCACACTATGAGGATGCTCCTTCGGAGCGCAAACGGCGGCGCACCAGTAGCTCTGACGACCGCCACAATTCGCTAATCCCCCGCAATACCAGCAGCAAGCCGATTCAAGAGCTGTGTCTGTTGAATAACGATTTTATCGGCGCCGACGAATTCGTGGGCGACAGCTCTAAGCTCATCGAGGCTATTCGTCGTCAAGTAGGGCATCTCAAGAGCAACGAGTGGGCTATTCAGCACCAAGTCTATGACGATGAAGTGTAGGGCAAATAGAATTCATGTGTTTAAACTCAAAATGTACCTTGACGTCTTGGAGAACCCGTTCACACCACAGTTATAGCTGTGGTGACCAAAACGAAAGAACTTATCTCCAAACGGAACATGAGCTGGGTGGCTGCAACAAAACCTGAACTAAAAAGAACACCCAGAACTGTACTAACGTCCCCGCGCAGCACATGGACCACAGCATAACTTGGCCAGCCTCGACATTCGTGCCCTATCTCTCCGAGGCAAATGCGTGCATACTCAGATGGATGCCGTATTCACGATCAACATACTGGCGCTGTCGCCACTCTCGCTCTTCCTTACGTTCGATGAGTTTACGCTGTTTCTCTTGTAGGTCTGCAATATGCGATTCCAATGAGTCGAGGATACTCTGAAGTGGATGAGGAATTTCGTCCTGATCACCATTTGAGCTGACGCTGTCATCATCAGCCAGTTTTTCTTCATCGGCCTCTTCGCTCTGATAGTCGTCCTCGTCATCATCCCCTTCGTCATAGCCTTCATCATCCACGTCTTCCTCTTCGCCGTCCTCATCCTCGTCATCTTTCTTCATTGTTGACTTTTCATCCAGTCGGCGCTTCTTCGCCAAGTCAAAGTTCTTACCATACTGGTCGTCTTTCCCTCGCTTGGATGGCTTCTTCGAACTTTCAGAAACAAAACGCCTTGAAATCGGGTAAGATAAATCGTCCTTAGTATGGCAGGTTTCTTTCGTATCAGAGCTCGACCCTGCAGAACAAACAATTACTCGTGAGATTTTCATCTTAAAGCCACACAATCTAAAGCAGAACGTACAGGCGTTATCCGACGACCCAACAGATTGGTTATCATCAAGCCCATCGTCATCAATATCGGCATCAGCGTTAGCGTCGACTCCACCGTCCCATGTTTCTTCTTTTCGAAACGGTAAAGTACAACAATAAAGAGCTCATTGTTAGAGACAAGATGCGTTATCCCTCGCAATCGAGTTGGAAAACGACATACCTGGGCTGGATTGCTTTCCCGCCGCGCTGGAGCTGTGTTCGTCTGCGCCATCTTCATTTCCTGTCTGAGGAGTTTGAGTTGGAGACCCAAGAGGGGGAGACTGGTCATGTTCATATTCGCCAATGATAGCATTCTCGTTGCGCCCGTGGGTTGTCTGGGGTGAAGACCCGAAAGACAGAGTCTGATCATGTTCACACTCGTCAGTGATAGCATCTTCGTCGTGAATCTGCGATGTCTGGGCTGGAGACCTGGGAGGGGGAGACTGGCCATGTTCACACTCGGCAATAATAGGATGCTCGCTGCGTTTCTGGGGTATCTGGACTGGAGGCCTGGGAGGGTGAGACTGGCCAGGTTCATACTCGTCCATGATCGCATCTTCATGACGCGCCTGGGGTGTCTGGGCCGGCGATCCGAAAGCCGGAGATCCGTTAGGCTCACGGTAGTGTTCACTTTCATCGACAATAACTCCTGCTGCTTCATCAGGGTAATCCAGACCAGGTATGCTCTCCGTAACTTCATCGCTTGAAACCCCAGCAGTAGTGGGAACAACATCCCCTGTGGAGTTAAACAAAAGATTTTCCTCTTGCGCATCTTGCTCCGAGCTTTTCACGCAGGAGTTGACATCGGGTGCCGACAGAACAATGTTCTCGAATCCGTCTAATGTGCCGAAACCTGCAGCGGTATGATACACAGTAGATAATGAGACCCGATAACTGGCAAACTTGCATGGATACTTAGCAGCGTACGTTGCTCGAATTGAGTGAGAATGTGCTGGGCATCTGCAAAAAGATCTTGAAATGTGACACCTGAACATGGCAATATTTCGGTTAGTTTCAATGCATTGGTTTTCCCAGCAACCATCTTCGTACCTGGTGTCAGGCTTGCGATCTTGTCGAAGAACGCAACCAATCTGTTCGAGCGGTATAGTTCAATCGAGTGTTGCATGCACCGTAGCACGTTGTCCACGACCTTTTCGGTCCATTCACATTGCTCCGCGATATCTCTCACGAACGCTGCGTAGTCATTAGCAGCCAGTGCCTTCCGTTCAGTAGATGCTGATCGCAGTGCATTACTGCGCTCGTTGATAGTGGGGTAGTTTACGTGAGAAGCGCTTGCTTTTTGTACTCCTTCAACCTGCACTTCTGCAGCCGCTGGTCCAGTATTGCGTAGGGATGAATTAGTCTGGTTTACGCTTGCACTTGGTGCCCCACGAGTTGCCATAGTTGCTGAGCGAAGCTTCGGCCGTGGTGACCAAATGCTTCTTCTTCGCTTTTTATTGCGCTCAGCGGTGAGCCGTGAGCCTGGTTAAGTTGATCGACAAACCTGTGTCAGTGTGCTGTCAAAATAACACCTACAGCATTACGTACACCGTGACTTAATCGCTTGATACCCAAGTGCGTAGGGGTCGTTGCTATCACTCCAGTCTAGCGTCAGCGCACGTGAGAAGTTAGATATGCTGGCAACTAATTGTCCATACAGACCAGTTTTTACCTGCACTAAAGATCTTGTACGCTTCTGAGGTCGGTTCAAAAACCGTGTTCGGTAAATCTGAAAATCGTGGCAAGTCAAATCGCATCAGTTATAGTCAATACATGTAAAAGTAACGTAACACGTATACGCACTAGCAGCGCGAACTGATATCGATCTTTTCCGGAACTTGTCCCTCATATCGGCTAATTTATTCACGCAGGAACCTTCCGTTCGGTCTGATTTGGGCAGAACGTGTTAGCAGATGAAATTAAGCAAGACCCACGATTGCAATAACCTCTTACGCAATGTCTCCGCAACGTGGTTGACGAGGTCAGAGCTTCCAGTTTTTTGGATCTCGTCGGTGATCCGAACTAGAAAGTCAACGAGCTTCTCCATGTCTTCCGATGACCATAACTTTGGGGCCTTGCTGGGCGCATCAACCTTCTCTGTTCGTCGCGGAGGTACATCAAAGAATATATCTTTCAGCAGCTCGAAGCGTCTAGCTTCCACTCCTTGTCGCTCTTCATATTAAGACATCAGAAACCGACCGATCAGCTGTTACTATCAACTCGCATACATATCCTACCCAGTACTTACGGCGTGACCGACGTTTTTCCTTGATATATATGTCACGCAGCGCATAGAACTTGCTCTTGGTTTCCGCGACGGATTTGCCTAGTCCAAGGTCGCAAGGCGCATCCGATTAGTTTCCAATATCTATCCCCGCGAGGGAGCAATGATGGTACAGATAACTCACCCCATACTTGAATCCGCTTGAAATACACGTCTTGGCTCTGTGAGAGCAGCTCCCGGTACTGCTTGGCCTTCTGGAGGAAGCGACTAAGCTCATCCGGCAGCCAGACCCCGCCAGCTCTGTTTTCCACCAGTTGGCTGATCGACTCGTAGATGTGCTCGTAGACGTACACTTCTTGTCCGTTCATCACAATCACTGCGTCCCCACACAAAAAAACACATACAAAAACCGTCACAAAGTCAGCTCGGCAACAACCTTAGTAAACACCACCACCGCCACCTCGTTTCTTTAGGCATTAGATCCCAACGCACCGTCCGTGCGGAAGTTCTTGGTGCTCAGCATCAGCCCGAATTGCATCATTAGCTGCCGTACCATCTCCTGCACATCCGAAGCCGCTTTGTCTGTCCTCACCCCAGCCCAGACAGCGCCAAAGCAAGGCAACATTAGCACCAACAGTCTCCAATATCGCGCGGTCTCCGATATTTCCGCCGCACCTGGCAGCTCAGCGCGCACCACCTCGGCGAAGTGGCTGTCCGAAGAGTACACGTAGAGTAGCAGGTGCTCGCGGAAGAGCGCCAGCAGCGTCGACACGTGCGCGTCGCTCCACCCCGGCAGCCGCACGGGCATCGTCCCGATCTTCTCGTCCCGTCAGTTGATGCGCCTTTGGGCAGGGAAGCCGAAAAATATATTTACTGAAAATAAATTTGTATTTCCCGAATTAATAATTTATTTGCATTGAAATCATATTCAATTATGTTATTTATTTCATCATCTGATGCTTAATCTTGCTTTTTGTATGGAAGACATTGTAACTTTTACAAAATCAGACTAAAATAATTCATTTCGAGCTAAAGTGATGTTGCCGCATGTATTTATTTTACAAAATGATAAAAATCGATATAAATAATATTTTTGGCTTCCCGAGCTGAAGCAAGTGACAAGGGGTAGGGTACCCGCTTTTGGTCCGACACAAAAATTGGGTCTGCTGCAAAAATTGAGAGCTGTGCGGACCAAAAAGGGGGCCACTTTTGGAATTGGCCCAGAGCCGCCGAGCGGGATGTCGGACGCCGAGGAGGAGCCGAGCAACCAGCGCGCGCTGCTGATCCCCGTCAAGAACTCGGAGCAGGCCGTGGAGGTGTTCGTGGACGAGCTGCCCGATGACGTCAACGACATCATCGACATCCTGCGCGCCGAGGTGGCGCCGCTCGACGTCTGGCTGCAGTTCGCCGTACGTGTCCTCCCCGAAGCGCAGTGCCCCGGGGGGCCGGTCGACTGATGGGGTTTGTGCGTTTGTGTGCGTCGTTGAGCGCAGGTGGAGTACTACAACCAGGGCCACGTCGCCCAGTTCCAGGAGATCCTGGCGGTGGCCTCGGAGCCGGGCATCGAGGAGATCTACAAGGACAACGCGTCGCGCATGTGCCGCATCAAGTTCTTCATCGCGCTGGCCAGCCACGCCGTCAACGCCATGTGGAACGAGGAGGACGAGAAGAAGCGCGAGGCCATCTCGCAGCGCGCCGTGGGCTTCTTCCAGCGCGCCGACCGCTTGGACCACCAGCACCCCATGACGCTCGTGGGCAAGGCGCTCATGTTCATGGCCAAGAACGAGGACGACCGCGCCGACCGCTTCGTCAAGAGCGTGCTCATCTCCAACAAGACCAACCTGCCTGCCATTCTGGGCAAGGCGCTGCTGCTGTACCGCAAGAAGCAGTACAAGGACGCCAAGAAGCTCTACCTGGAGGCCATCAAGCTGCACCCGCGCAGCCCGCAGGCTGCTAACATGCGCATGTGCTTCGCTTACTGCTGCTATCACTTGGGGGCTGTGGAGAAGGCGCGCGCGGTCATGCGCTACACGGCCTCGCTCGACGAGACCAACGTGGATGCCGTGATTGCAAGCGCGTTGTGGCAGCTTGCGAGCCAGAGCCGCGAGGAACGTGCGGTTAGCATCCGCGACGAAAGCTCGCGATTCATGATGATGATTCATCACGCCCACGCTATCGACAAGACGAACCCCACGGTGCTCAACCACTTGGCGAACCACTATTTCTCGCAGTGGATCCCCCTGCCTTGCACAGTGAGCGTGGTACGCGGGTCGGCTGTTGTGTCAACGTCTAAGGACATCTCCAGTGAAGTATCCCCAGGACAGATTATCTGTATCGGCGACAAATACGTTGCCTACATTAGCCGCGATGAAGATGCTGTATCGTCATCTGGGCTGAAGCTTGACGGCCCGTATCGTGATGAATCTGCGAGTGCTACAAATATTGCACGAAAGGACTACGACAAGATGTTCACGCTTGCTGGCAATGCCTTCCACAGCACTAAGATCCCGGAGATTCGGTCTGAGAGCTGTTACCTCATGGGACGTGGTTGTCACGCCCAGGGCAAGTACAAGGATGCTTACAGCTACTACTTCAACGCTGGACGCCTCTGGCCCAAGTTCGTACTCCCGTGGTTTGGATTGGCGCAAATGTATTATGAGCGCAAGGAATTCACGAAGGCTGCGTCTTACTTGGAAAAGGCCAACAAGGCATATCCCGAAAATGTGGAGATCCTGTCGCTGCTTGGCGATATATATGGCAAGCTGGGCAAAAAGGACGAGGCTGTTGTGTTGCTTCGTCGCGTCGTCGAGCTGGAACCAGGTAACGTGGAAGCACTCATCGGTACTGCCGAGCTTCTGCACGGCTCACCAGAGCGCAAAGATCAGATTATTGCCATCTCTTCCTATATGGCTGCTGAGAAGGTCATGAACAACGCGTCGGAGCGTGTGCCTATGGAAGTGTACGTCAACCTTGGTGTGCTTCAGCAGCGCGTGGGCAAGACAGCTGATGCCATCAATTGCTTCAAAAAGGCACTCAAGCAACTGGGAGACGATAGCAGCGCTGACGAAGAAAGCAAGTCTGAGGAGGCTGATGTTTTGGCTGAGGAAGCCTCCACCCCCAAACCATCGGAGGCGAATGTCACCATTCTGTACAATATGGGTCGGGTATACGAGGAAATGGGCAATCGGGACCGTGCAAAGAAGCTGTATGATGCAATTCTAGAAGTCTTTCCACGGTATACCGACTGCTTGCTGCGTCTTGGCTGCATGCTGCGAGACCGTGGCCAGGAGGTGGAAGCGATCAAGATGTTTGATAAAGTACTGGAGGTCGACCCGACGTGTGCCGAAGCCTGCTTGCTACAAGGTAACATTCACCTGAAGAAGCGCGAATGGGTGTTTGCTCAGAAGAAATACGAAAAGGTGATGGGTATGCCTGGACTAAAGAACGACCCGTACGCTTTCTTGTCCATGGGAAACATCTTCATGAGCAACCTTGGTGAAAAGAACCGTTACACCAAGAACATGTCGTTGAGTGAAGTTTACTACAAGAAGACGCTGGCTTCCCACCCGCACAACATCTACGCTGCCAATGGACTGGGTATTATGATTGCTGAGAAGGGCAACTTTGAGCTGGCAAAACAGATTTTCTCACAGGTCCGTGAGGCTAGTCCAGACATGCCAGACGCCTGGATCAACCTCGCGCACATTTTCGTTGCGGAGGAGCGCTATCAGGAGGCTATTCAGCTCTATACTGTGTGCCTTACCAAGTGCTACCAGGGACAGGATCTGGAAGTTCTGCTGTACCTTGCAAAGGCCTATTACGAGTCTAAGGACTTCCCAAGCTGCATTTCAACACTATCTCGTGGACTGCACATGTACCCGAACGACCTGCGTTTGTGGTACAACTCGGGCCTTGCTCAGGAAGACTACGCGGTGACAACGCTGGGCCAGGAGACCGTTGCTACGCGATCAGGAAGCGGCAACACAGTGCCTCAACAACGTACCATGGCGGATGTGCAGCGTGCTATCCTTGATCTGAAGCGCGCACAACGCATTTTCCGCTTCTTGCTTCAGCAAGCTGAGGCTACTAGCAGCTCTAGCTCCAGTGAGAAGAAGAAGCACCACAACAGCCTGCCCTTCGATAAGGAGAAGGTCTCAGACCACGAGAAGTTCTGCGGTGACACCCTGACCAAGGCCAGCTATCACTTGGAGTTCGAACGGCAGAAGGAGGAGAAGCGCCGGCTTGAGATTGAGGCCCAGCGCAAGCTGCTACGCGAGTACGAAGAACGCGTGGCACGTGAACAGGAGGAAGCGCGCGTGAAGGAGGAAGACGTGCGCAGACGCCACGAAGATATCCGCCTCAAGCAAGACGAGCGTCTTAAGAAGCTGCACGAAGGGTGGAGTGTGCGCGAGCGCGAGGAAGAGGAGAAGGAGAAGGAGAAGAAGGTTGTCAAGAAGAAGGGAGGCAAGAAGCGCAAGAAAGCGGATGACGAGGATGGCGGATTCATCGATGATGGCGAGGATGAATTGGATGAAGATGGAGACAACAGCATGTCGATCGAGGACATGAAGAACCGCAACCCAACGATGAAGAAGTTGATGGAGAAGCGCAACAAGCGCGCACGCGTGGGTTCTGGTTCGGAAGACGAAAAGGACGACCCCACTGGTCTCTTTGGTTCCGACTCCAGCGACGATGAGCAGGAGGAGTCCAAGCCAAGTGACACAGACAAGGATGGCGACAAGGCGGCTGGTGCCCCTGCCGCAGAAGAAGTCGCTGCTCGCGAAGCTGAGAAGAATGAGCTCTTTGGTTCATCGTCCGACGAGGAGTAAGTGACGCCTTGATCCAGGAATCACGATAACTCTGCTGCTAGCTTGCTTCAAATATCCTTGATAAACTTGGTGTTTGGTTGATGTCTTGTTGTGGGTGGGTTTTCGATGCCTTCATCAGGGACATCATTGTTGCACTTTCAAACCCAAAATTCACCTCGTGCGAGTAGCATGAATTTTCGGTTCCAAAATGGCGCGCTCGCGTTGGCGCCAAAACCCGCCCGCGGATCTCGGGTTCTAAAGCGCGCCCTCATTGGCCAGAAGCAGGCGCTGGGACCCGAACCCGATTTCAAATCGGCTGGACC
>JAHWLF010000014.1:0-32863 GCA_024679295.1 Phytophthora parvispora
ACGCAGGGCACGACGCAGTGGAGCCAGACTTTGACGAGCAGCAGCGCGTGCTCGATGCCGAACACGATCCACACCTTCTGCGTGGGGGTCACCAGCGGGAGCGCGCGCTCCAGCAGCGACGTGGAGTAGGCCAGGTTGAAGCAGTTGGTGAGCACGGCCAGCACGCTCATGACTTGCAGCACCTGCAGCCACACGCCGATGCCGCTGGCCTTGTGCGCCAGCGGCCGCTGCCTCGTGTGGCAGAGCTTGAAGGCGTCCGTGCGCAGCTCCAACACGTTGTTCAGCAATGCCAGCAACGGGGCCAAGGGGAACGCCAGAGAGAAGAAGGACACGTAGCCGAACTGCACCAGCATCTCCGTGTAGTCCTCGAACGTGTCGTACTGCTTCAGTCCGGCCTCCTCCCACGCGCGGTCGGACGCCTGCTCCAGTCGTACGCACTGCTCGTGGATCACGGCGTTGGTGCTCATCACCGCCTCGGGCGCGAGCTTCGTGGACGTAGTGAGACTGCCGCGATGGCGGTTGGAACCGCGAGGTGCAGTCGCTGCACCGCCGCCGCTGAAGACTGTGGACTGACTGAACTGCTCGTTGCTAGTCTGCTTCTTGGCACGGGCGTTCAGGCGGCGACGCATGAAGGGGTAGAGCGTCTCCATGACGTTCTTCCAGATCTGCCCCGTTACCATGAACGAGGCTAGCTGGATGGCGACGCGGACCATGCCGTCACTTCTTGTAGCTGCGGAGCTACCGTCAGTGGTGGAGCTCGAGGCTTGGGGTGCGAATGAGTAATAGTACAGTGATGCGAAGACGTGGACGAACCGGAAGGAGAAGACCTTGAGGATGAGGTGGCTCTGGTACCTGGACTCGGTGCGGTGGTTCTCCCAGTTATTGAGCAATCGTGCTGCTCGGGTGAACGCAGCATCAAGAACTGGGATCAACAGACCGTAGAGAATGGGAGTGAGGAGAAGGTAGACCCAGAAGTCCCATCGCACACCAAGCCGCGCCAAATGCTGGAGGTCCTCTAACGTGATAGTCCTCAGCTTCTTGATCTTCTCAGCAATTTCAGCAGCTTCGCGCTTTGTAGCAAGAGATTGCGCTTCGAGCTTATCGCGAGTCGAGAAACCATAGTACGCGACCGCCACCACCGCGGCGATGCAACCGGCTACACAGGGCATCGTGACGCTGTATTTGAGCAGCCGCTTCCAGAGTGCGTAGTGCCTTTCGACCGGCTTCTGTTCACTGGTGTCTCTCTCCTTGTCATCATGCAACTGGCTGCTACTGTCATCGCCATAGAATTCCGGACGAGTGACTTCCTCATCTTCGTATCCCCAGGTACCCCAACGGTAGGCCAGAGCTGCGGCTCGCCGTCTCCACGCGATAATGAAAGCCGAGGTCCATAGCGCCATGAACACTGCGTAAATTGGTGCTGCGGGATGGTCAAGGTGTTGTGAATGAACTTGCAACGCAAACAGCACCACGCCTGCTACACTAGGTACAACAAGCCAACGGGTATACATTTCCATCCACGCAAAGTAAAACGCGACGCGCTCGCCGAAGTACTGCGCCACATCGTCCAGAGGTTGGTGCAGCACACTTCGCAGAAGTAAGCACCGGCTACTGGAGTTTTGAGCGTGGTCATGCTGGTGCTTGGCTGAAAGTAGCGATGCCCGCCAGAATGTCACCCAGCGAGTCTTCAGCAATGCTAGATCTTGCTTGTGGAGTGGATACATCTGCACAACATGTCTAGCAGACACGGGGCAGGACTCGTTCAGTCCAGCCCCGCCGTCAATCTCCGACGCAGTCAACAGTGCGTGTACGATGCTCTGCTTTTCGCTATCGAGGAAGTTAATGCACTTACGAACCGGATCGAAGTCGACAAAGCTCGATTGAAGTTCACAAGAGAAGGTCATCCACACCTGATCAAAACGACGTTGCTTTCGAAGGCGCAGTCGCTCTGCACCAAGTTCCAACACGCGTTGTGGAGCTCGCACTTTGAGTAATGATTGTTTTCCATCCATAGAGAGCAGTCGTTTGACGTGCAGCCCCGTGCGTCGAATCCTGCTTATAATCGTAGCTCGGTCGCTGCTGGCATCAAACCTAGCATTTGGCTTCAGCGTTGCCGTGGTCTCGGGTAGCTCAATGGGCTCTTCGTGCTTCGACGGCTTCAGCAAAATTGCGAAGTCAAACTCATCCTCATGTTGTGACAGCTTCCCGATACGCTCCGGCTTGCCTCGAAAGCTACTGTCGTCGGCGCTTCGTTCGTCACTCGAGTCGCGACGGTAGATACGTACCATCGATTTACGACCTGGAGGGCTACAATTTTGAGAAGGCTCTGCTGCCTGTGCGTTTTCCGTCTCGCGACCTGTTGAGAACGATGGTGAGACGACCGAAGGCTCAGCAACTGAGCATTTTTCGACGACGGATTCACGGGCCTCTTCTCCCGTTTGGAAAAATAATGTCTGGGGTTGCTTGGGAGGAGTAAAAATTGCTGCAATTCCTGGCGAGTTGCGCTGGTGTTGTGGAGGAGGCAACGACTGGTGTCGATGGAGAGTTTTCTTTCGTCGAAGGAGTGGCAGTGCTGGTGGCTGATCCGTTGGAGGGGTACCTGTAGTAACTTGCGAACTTTGGGGCGGTTGAACATGATTTCCAGTAGTTTGTGCGGGTTTTGCTGGTTGGGTGTTAGGAATGATTTTCTCTCCCCTATCTGCTGCTGCATTTACTGCACGTCGATCTGGTTGAGCAGTGGATTGAACACTGTCGCCTTGTGTTAAATTCCGCTCAAGCTGACTTTGTCGCTGGAGATGCCTTTGGATAACTTCATTAGCTCGGAGACGACGAGAAGGACTCCGTTCATGTGCAGCATCAGTTTTTGTCGGATCGTTAGTTGCTGGCTCGTCTTGGATGGCGATTGCAGTGTGCGGTTGAATTGGACTATCTGGTTGTTGCTTCTTCTTACCAGCAAGTTCCGTCTCATTCTTCATGTGCTTCAGCTGGTTACCAAGCGCAGATCTCCATGGACGACTGTACGAGCCTGGGGAAAATGGTGCAGCTCGAGAGCGCTGTGAAACGGGGTCATTTGGAAGCCGCTTCGGCATTGTGCCCCCTGTTCGCAATACCGAAGCCGGTAGAGGTCTTCGTGTCGGTGGAAGAGCAATTTCCCCCAAAGCTTGACTGACAGCAGCCGCCGCTGTGGTTCTTGGTGACGATGGATCCGCCATTTCCGACGGTAGTGGCCCCGGAAAGAAATTGATTGTGGACTGATCCCGTACACAACCTCGACAAGGGGTTTGCTGCGGACTCTTGCGAGTGATGCCGTTGGGGGTTTCCGCTAGGTTCACGAGTAATGGTTTCATGAAAGTCCTGAAATACACGATCATGATAACCGTGCCTAAACCCCCAGACTTAGACAAAAAAACATCACTTTTTCGCGGACCAATGAGCAGGTCAGTGACTCCGCGCCAAGGCTCTCTAAGAAATTCGTCGGCGCCAGAAAGCTTTTGTTCCGGAGGAAGAGCACTGGATGGTGCACTGACCGCTCGAAGTCGACGAATTAGTCGTCTGGAAAATGCACTGGAAGATGCGAGGACAATCTCGGGATACTCACCATTTTCAACCCCTCGACTGGTGCGTAAGCACCCGCCCGTGGCAAAAGTCAAAATCAACGACCCAGCGGTGGATACGCTTCGAAGTGTTTATGACCGCGTTGAACAGCGCAATAGTACGCTAACAGATCTACCAGCTCGAGTCCCAACCCTGTCGACAACACAGGTTCAATGGGCTGAGAAAGCTGTGAAAACTTTCGTAGGCAAGATGCGAATCGTTGCTGCCTCAGCAGATACGCAAGTCAAAGCTGATCTTGTTCGAGCTTTGACTAACGATACCATGCTCTTCGAAGGCAGCACGAGCTCAAGAACTGTGTCAGCACTGTACACTGCTCGACAACACAATGAAGATGGAGGAATAAACCAGCGCGACGACATCACTTGCTGGTACTTGGTGGGCAAAGAAATTGGCAGAGGAACGTTTGGTCGCGTACGCTTTGCTACCCACCGATTGAGTGACACGCCTGTGGCAATTAAAAGTTACGCACGTTTGCACGGAGCCAGGTCCTGTTTAGCTGTGGACGCCATTGGTAAGCGCGTAATTGGAGATTTGAGTGGAGACGCACTCGAGTGGCGACGCGTTCGTCAAGAGGTAACTGTTCTCTCGCGATCGCGTGCACACCCAAACTTAATGCGCTTCGTGGAGGCATTCGAAACACCAACGAGGATACACGTCGTCACCGAGCTCGTAACAGGCACCAGTCTTTGCGATGTACTTCGGCGTACTCCAGGCCAACGACTTATAGAAACTCGAGCTAAAGAAATATTCCGGCAGATCACTACGGGCGTAGCAGCCCTTCATGCCCAGCACGTAATCCACCGAGACCTAAAACTTGAAAATATTTTGCTGGACGAGAGTTCGGGGCACGCGACGATCATCGACTTCGGCTTTAGTGACTTCGAAGAATGCAGCGAGCCACAAGTGCGAGATCCAACCGATGACAAGGCTCCAAAGAAGCGACTGAGAAAGAAAAAATTCTGCGGAACTCCGTCGTATATGGCCCCTGAGGTGGTTTCAAGTGAGCGATATGACGGGAGGCCTGTGGACGTTTGGAGCCTTGGTATTTTGCTTTACGTGATGCTCTGTGGTAAATTCCCCTTTCAGGGTGTCAGCTTTCACCAGCTCTATCAGAAGCTGCGCAGCGGATCGCAACAACTTGTACTGCCGCCAGCACTTTCGGTCGAAGCTCGTGCTTTACTTCAGTCAGTTCTGATTGTTGATCCAGCTAAACGACCTAGTGCTAGTGATTTATGCTGTTGCCAGTGGCTGCAAGATGCACAAGAAACCCAACCTTCGATGTTAAAGTTGTCATTTGAAGCGTGGCCAGGCACAAAACAAGCAATTTGTAGTGCAGTCATTGAATTGTACGGCATTCAGCTAAGTTCCTCCGACTTGGATCAGTGCAAGAGAGACCCACAGAAGTACAAACGACTCAGTGCATTTATCGGCCTCGCAATAGCAGAAGCAAGTCACCATTTCCAGAAAATCTCCGACACCAACGAATTATCACTGTCGTTGGATAATGTTGGTTCGAAGCAAAAGAACTGGTCAGATTCTGAATCTCCTAAAGCCCCTCTGCAAGTCGTCGAATCACACAAGCAACAACTGGAAAAGCTAATTGAACTTGTAAAGACATCCCTGACCACATACTACATGTAGTAACCCTGGAAAAAGCTCTAAAGTAAGACGATGTCGTGGACATATGCGTTTGTATTTATGCATGAAATCGAGCAAACCGAGTCATTCGCGCTCAATTTTGGGCTGTGGTCCGTGCATGACGTCCATTTTGGGCGGGTTCCGTTCAACGTATTGTCTGTATAAATTTGAGATGCGCTCGTACTTCTTTTTCAAGGCTACATTCACACTGAGCAGTTTTTCAAATTCATCTGGGGTCATCCCGCGCGCATTCAGCTTGTCAAATTTCCCCCCAAGCTTCTTTATTTCGGCTCCATCCAGATCATCGAGCAGCTTCTTATCGACCCAGCCGCCAAGCTTCTTCCCACCAGCCAAGTATTCATCGGCTTTCGCTGGATCAAATAACTTTTCAAAATACTTGGTATTTCCGAACAGGTCATCAATTTTCTGCTTGGTGTCAAGCTTGATCATCCTTTCCTCGTCATTCTCGTCGTTCATGTCGTAGCTTCTCAGGGATCTTTTGCTAGCCTTGTTTGTTGCCACCATAGCCTCACAGCTGTAGAAGAAAGTAGCCGGTATCGCAGTCACGAGGACGATTTGCAACCGCATCGCTGGTGTGTAGTCTCTAGACGGCGCAAACTTGAGGGAGATATGGCGGGGGTGTCGAGCGCGGAGAAAATTGGAGAATGAATCAATGCAAGGTCTGCTCAGAAAATAACACGAGTAGCCGGTGGCTAGTAGCCACCGCGAGTTGCCGTCAACAACCGCACGGGGGGGGGGATCAAACATACTTGAGTATGCTTGGTTTCGTTTCCAGGATGACGATGCAGCAGGTTTATCTTATGCTGTGCTCGCGTGGAAACTACTTAAGCGTGAGTATTGACTCGTTGCAGTGCGTACATCCATACGGTTGGGAAAACTATCAAGGGATGGGTCGATAACGGAAAAACAGCTTGCATCGAGCTGTAGTTCCAAAGACTCGAAGAAACTTCATTTATTTCGTGAAAATACGTTCCCAACACTCACCATTAGGGATTGAACATTTTCCACCAAGCAAAAACAATAGTTTCAGGGGGAAAGCTGTGCGTCTTACGCCTTTCCCATCACTAAACTCTGCTGTAAGTTCTGCCGTGTTATTAGCACCCGTGCCCACCGACGAGTACATGACAGGGAGAGAAAATCGCTAGCATACTTAGCACGATCACCCACACAAAGCCAACGCCATACAGCCCGACAACAATCGCAGCGCCGGTCGGAGAGAGCTGATGCCTCATTTCTTCGAGTTGGCGGGGTCCCTTGGGAAGCAACCGAGTCGTCAGGAACACCACTGGTACCAAAGGGATGATACTCGTAAGCACCGACAGCTTCCACACCCCACTGAAGTCATGTGGCCGTTTCTGAAGGTCCTTGAGCTCAACGGGCCAAATGTGGAGCAGCATGTTCGATATGGTGTTGGCAAACGCCTGAGCGAGATTCGTCACACTTGTAAGAAGTGCAAACGCCACGCCCTCTTGCTGCTCTGGACAAACAGCGACGAACATTTGAGCCACGGGGAGGTACTGGAATCCACGCGCAAACGATTCGCCCGCAGCGTCACCCATCGCAAACCAGAAGGGAGGAATCCCAAACGTTTCATTCACTTGTAACACCAGCAATACGTTGAGCAGAGAGAATCCTGCAACCACCAAACCGGTTACGAAGTACACGTCATGCCACGGCGCCTCGTACCGCGGTAGAATATGCAACCTGTATACGACAATTGAGGCAAACGTGACAGTAGCCCCAATACCGCTCAGCGCGCCGTACTCGAAGGCGCTGAAATCATACGCCACCTTGAGGAAGTTCCCCCATGCAGCATTCTGCACGAACAATGCGTTCGCCAGAACTAGAAAACACACTGGTTGCCACGTAGCACGTCGCTGCAGCATAAGCCAGATCCCAGCGACTTGCTCGTCTAGTGGCATGGGCCCGTTTTCTTCGGTCGGCTCGTAAAAGTACCTCAGCGACGGAAGAACTGTGATCATGGGGATAAACGCAAGGAAGGCAAACTGCTGGCCCATCGAGGCCCCCCATCCCCACTGCGACTTGTTGCTCAGCATTGCACCCAACCAGTAGCCCACCATCTCGCTAGCGAAACGACAGAGATACACCGTGGTCTGCAAGCGTGTCCCCTCTGGCTGCACTTTCGCTTTTGACTCGCCTTCCTGCTGTAGCTTCGCCTCCATCGACCTCTTGGGCGAGTTTTGCTGCATCAGCAGAACTCGGTGTGCCACCAATGCATCTGCCATCACGTCCGCCATAACGACACCAACCGTAGCCCCCAACAGCAGCAACGTGAATGACACGATTGTCAATGAGTCCGTTGCGCTGTGAATCGACAGCAACAAGTGGAACAGCGACGCCGTGATGCAGCCGAAGAACAAATACGGCGTGAACCGCTGGCCGTAGATGGGGAACACGTCCGGCAACAGTCCGAAAAGCACCTTGAACGACCAGGGCAGTGCTCGCACCACTGCGACCGTGCTGAGTTGCGCGTCGGAGGCGCCCAACGTCCGTGGGAAGTACTCGATGTTGGCTTGAGGAAACGAGTACATGAGACCTGTGCTCATGTACGTCATGGGGATGGCCAGCGCCTCGAGACTCCACACGGATCCGGTGTACTGCTCCGGCAGTATGGAAGACAGCAGGAAGCCCTCGTCCTGGCTGGTGGTGCGCGTACGCTTGATGTGGTCGCTGAGGGACACGTAGCACGTCGAGTCGGACGCGCTCAGAGCCTCGTCCGGCGTGTCGACACCAGGCTTGGCTGCCACTCGCTTCATACTGCAACGACCGGGTAGCGATGCAATGGGGACATCGACGGATCCGCTGCCGCGAATGCAGAGCTCGTCGGAGTAGTCGCACCTCTTCGCATCCCGTTAGGGATCTTTTCACGACGATTCGTCCGATCCTGTGAATTGACCTGCCCAGTCATCGTTGCACATTGATCTCACTGCCCAACTACCAAATATGAATGCCGCTGCAACTCTAACAGCGTTGATGGCTGCTCTCGCCGTCTCGAATGTGGAGGGCTACACCAACCCGATCACTATCAAGGGCTACCGAATGTTCGACGCCGCGACAGGTGACTCCGTCGCGATTAAAGCTGGCGAGTACTGGAATGCGGAACGACAACAATATCGACTTCTTCACGGACGACCAGGAAGACGTTGGGCGTGCCGAACGGCAGGGGTATACTACAACATGCTTACGATCAAAAGTCTCGGGGCACCTGGGCGATTGGCTTGGGATCGGGTGCAAAAACTGTTGGCACCGCTTCTAGCTCAGTTGCCGTATCGTTGCCACTAATGGTAGCGGTCGTTCGCTGCTATCACTATGCCAAGCCCTGAGCTCATTACTTGTGTCTGGGAGCATTCAGCGATTTTGATCGCACGGATTTAAGGACCTGCTGGTATTTGATGACGGCGCTTCCTGCGAATTACAAGTATTCTGCATGATCGAATGGACACGGAACCGATAACGTCGTGTAGTCTTCATCTCCGCTCACAAATTGTTTGGCATGCTGGAAGACCCCTTTCCTGCCTTCACGACAGCACACGCTTTCTGCGACAGTCAAACGCAAGCACGGCGATTGCTCCCTTCCGGACCGCGAGCTGCGCTTCCAGCCGCATCCCAACACAATACCGCGTTTCTTCCAGGACAAACCTGCACAGACAACAACAAGCCCTTCATTATACTGAAACAAATGTCAACAATCCCGAACACCCACTGATCACCGTTATCTAAGCCGCACTTAGCGTTCCTTTCCCCTCTGATTGGCCGACTGCTCAACACTGAACCTATACAACACGTCACTCAGTCGACGAACACCCGCACCTCGCCCACCCCCTCGTCGTCGAGCATGAGCTCTTCCCCCAATGGCCCCGCTCGCTTAAAACCATTCGGTATGCGTCCCCCTTTAACAGTTAATTGTAGTTCCACATCTCGTCGCCTTCCAACTGTCACAACAGCACTGTATCAATACTGGAAGAACCGTGTATCACAACTTTTAATTGACTGTTTTTATTGCTTTATTGGGGGCAGGCCGACTGGAGCCGCTGTCCGCCTCCGCTCCGTGGGCGATTTTCCCGCGCAAGAAGCTGGACGTGACCTACCGGGACATTGGCGCGGGGCTGGCGGCGTGTCTGCAGCTGAGGGAGCACCAGCGCCAGGACTACGAGCAGAAGATCACGAGTCTGTGGGACCCCAGCGGCCACGCGATGGTCACGCTCTCAATCAGGTGACGAGGCGCTGCAGTGCACTGGGGAGAGGGGCTTGGAGGCTAATTGGTTGGGTGTTATTTTGTCATATTAGGACGGGGTTCGACTTGTTGTTGCAGACGCTGAAGCTGCCGGCGGGGACTGAGGTGCTGTGCAGCGCCATCACCATCCCCGACATGCTTTATGTGCTGCGTTACCATGGACTAGTGCCGGTGCCAGTGGATCTGAACCCGAAGACGCTGGCGGTGGATGTGGAGCAGTTGAAGAAGGCCGTCACGGATGTGAGCAATGGCTTGATTTCGTTGTTGTTGGGGTGGAGGGATTAATTGGTGCTGGTGGTTGTCGTGTGGGTGCATGAAGAAAACGAGGGTGATGCTGATTGCCCACATTTTCGGCTCGCGCTTCCCGTTGGACGAGGTGCTTGAGGTCGCGCGCAGTAACAACCTGCTGGTTGTGGAGGACTGCGCGCAGGCGTTCATGGGCATGCAATACACGGGTGAGAACCGGGCGGATGTGTCGATGTTCAGTTTTGGAACGATTAAGACGGCCACATCGTTTGGTGGGGCGATCATTCACGTGAAGGACTCGGCTGTTCTGGAAGAGATGCGTCGTCGTGAGAGAAGGTAGTGTCGCTGAGTGGGGGAACGCGTCAATTATTTGTGAGTCTCACAGTGCGTTGACAAATGCAGATATCCGTGCCGAACAAACCTATTCTTCTTCAAGCGATTGGTGAAATACGGTGTGCTACACGGTATTTCAACCCCAGCGCTCTACGGACTCTTCCTTCACGCATGCCGGGCTGTTGGAGGTACTTTGGACATTTGTCTTCATCGCGAGTAATGTGATTTTCTAAAGAGTGTTTGCCTAATGTTGAATTTGTTGTGTATTCTAGCGGACCACGATAAAGTCATCACCTCTGCCATTCGTGGCTTTAGTGGGGGAGAGCTTGTGTCACTAATCCAGTATCGGCCGTCGATGGCATTGCTTGGACTCATGCACCGTCGCCTGACCTGCATGGATGAGCAGTATGTGCTTCTGAGAAAGTAAGTTGGGCTGTGTCGGTAACCTCTTTGGCGAGTTCTGGTGTGTTTCTCACCTATTTGATAATTTAGGTCGAAAAGTGAGCAACTAGCCAATGCCATCAAGGGCCTCCCCAACGTTTCGGTACGAGCTACAATTTTCGATGCTAGGCCTTTGAACACTTCCGTGTTGTAACGTTACGTGGTCGATACACACATTAGGTCCCAGGTAATCATGCCGACAAGCACTACTACTGGTTGTTCCCCGTGTGTGTTCCGTCCCCGAAAGATGTTGTCAGCTACATGAACCAACATGTGCGTACATCGGTGATAGCTAAGACTTCATGCTATCTGTACTGATATGTTGACAATCCGTAACAGGGCTTTGACGTCACTTCAGGAGCTACTCAGCTAGCTTACGTACCAAGGTGCCGAAAAGTACTTTATGATGCTGATTTCTCTCATCGAGCTCATCGTTTGTTTCGTACATGTGTAGCCCGCAAGGGCATGAACATGATCCAGTTCACGCCAAGAACATCATGACCAGGTTCGTTCCAGATATACGTAACTTCGCTTGGAAGTTTATACATGTTCTGACATGTTGGCCTGGTACTTGACCTTTAGCTTGGTCTACTTGCCAGTCACCCCCGAAACACCGGATTGGGCCATCGAAAAAATGATGTGCTGTTTCCGCGATGCTCTTCACTCGTCCAGTAGACTTTAAACCTCTAGAATTGATACCGCCGATGAAAGAGTCAAAGCGCAAAGCAAAGTGTTTGCACCGGCTGGGTCCAAGTTCACACACTACGTTTATCGGCTGAACAACTTAGTTTTCCAACTACGTGCACCAATCAAACCTTTGAAATAGCTATGCATTGATCACATTGGTGGAACTTATAGTATTATATCTGGTCTAAGATGCAACTTGAAGTGCCGTCGTCATCAACACTTCCGAGAAAAAGTACTTAGAGCAGAGTGCTGAGGAACGCTGAGAACACCGTGACGGCCACAGCCGATGCTGCAAGAGAGAATGCAGATGTCGCTCCGCTCGGAGTAGTGGCCGTGGTAGCCGAAGACGAACCACTCTTGCTGCTGGTGCTGCCACTACTGCTGCTAGGAGCAGTGCCAACAGTACCAGAGCCCGAACCGCTTGCCCAGGTACCACTCGATTTCTGACCGTAGCATGTATAAGCCTGCACTGCTGTTGGACACGTCCAACTTGCGTTTTGGTCAGAGACCCACGTAATAGCCGCCAACTTGGGGAAATCCGTTGGGCACGTCGGAAGCGTGGTACGATCGCTAGTGAAGGCATCCATGCTCGATTCAGTTGAAATCTCGGTTGCTTTATACTGCGCAGTCAGGTTGTCGTAGTTAGGCATCGTATTGTACACACATGGAACAGTGTCGTGATCACAGTTCTCAGGCGAGAAGTAGCCAAGTCCGTAGTTCTGCGGGCCATAACTCGTAAAAGGATAAATTGACGCTGGCTGGGATTTTGCCGAGTTTTGAAGCTCAGTGGAGTACTCGAAGACGAATCCTCCCGAAAAGACCTTGCGAAAGTCGGGCGAGTACAACCACCGAGTCTGAAGCCACGTGCGCTGAGCTTCATACTCGCCAACTGTCGGAAACCCATCGTTCAGGCACCCGTACTCGGTCAGCATCACAGGAATCGTCATTTTATACGACAGGAAGTCCGTCTGGAGTTGTTTGAAGCCGCCAGCTCCGCCGTCCGTGATTGTCTTGGCGGTGTTGTCGCAGTACTGGTACGCATTGATTCCGTACCACTCAGCGTTTTCATTTTCGTCGGTGGCGTCGGTGCGGCAGTTGTAGTACTTGGCGTTGATCACGCGGTTGTTGTTGGATTTAGCTGTGTCGGCGACTACAACACCAACGGGGATCTGGCGGATACTCTTGCAGCCTGAGATGAAAGTGCGCATATCGCGAATAAACTTCTTCTGGCACGGTGCATTGACCGAGGCATCAGCTCCGACTTCATTGTTAACTTCGTTTCCAGCACTGAAACCCTGTTGAACGAGCAAATGTGGGTCAGCCTGCACGAACATATGTGCACAACTACGAAGCAGGTCGTATAACGTACCAGCACGTTGTCGTACTTGGCGAAGGCGAGGATAATCTGCTCTCCACGACTCTTAAGGTCAGCACTGTAGCAAGCAGGGTACGGGTCCTTCGTTATCGCGCAGTTCTTGCAGCTGGAAGTTTTACAAAACTATTAGTGAAACACGGTGATCGCAGTGCAACAAACATTGTTCACCTTACCTGGCCGCAAGGTCGATGAGAGCGTACATGCCATTCGCACGCAGCGCACACATGAACGCGTCGTGCGACTTGGAAGGGTCTACAGCGTATAAACGCACGGCATTGGCACCCGTGGCGGCAAGATACTCGATATCTGGCCCCCAGATGCCTTCCTGGTCGTCCGTGAAGAAATCGATGTTGTTGTCGTTCCGCTTTCCAGCATTCGGACGGGGGTAGTAGTCGATGCCCTTAATCGCGACGGAGTCACCTGTCTTGGCGTCAAACATTCGGTAGCCCTTGATGGTGATCGGATTCGTGTAACCCTCCACATTCAAGATAGCGAATGCAGCAGCTAGCGCTGTGAGAATTGCAGAGAGGTTCACTCTCGCCTGCTGGAGACTTCGCTTGCGACTTCGGATCACTTATCAACAATGAACAAGCAATGAATGCGATCAAGGCACTTGTACTCCAGTGGTGACTACATTGGCCCTCGACAAGATCCCCGCTCACCCTCAAAATACAACTTCGTGATGTAGTTTGATCACTTTGGATTCAAGTTCGGTCTTATCAACGCTCACTTCCCTATTTTCAGTTCTAATATACTTCCCAAGAGAATGGGCTATTAGACAAGAATGCTAGCAAGAGCTGCCACCACGCCAGCCATCGCAGCGGACCAGGTCAGTGTCGAGGACGGAGAGCTAGTGTTGCCACCATCAGTCGTCCCCGTACCCGATGCGGCTGTGGTGGAACTTCCAGCCTTCTGGGTATTGTCGGAAGTCTTGGACGATGCCGTCGAGCTGGAACCAGCATCGCTAGCCCAGTTTCCGCTCGGCTCCTGGTCGGGGCACTCATACTGCTGAGCAGTAGACGGGCACGTCAAGCTGTCGACGCTATCCGCCTCCCACGTGACGTCGGCCAGAGCTGCAAAGCCATCGGGGCACGACGGTAGAGTGGTCCGGTCGGGCGTAAAGTCGTCCTTAGTGCTCTCGCCAGAGACATTGGTCGCATTGTACTGCTCCGCCAGGTTGTCGTAGTTTGGCATCGGGTTGTAGACACAAGGAACCGACTCGTGGTCACAATCCTCCGGCGAAAAGTAGCCCAGCCCGTAGTTCTGAGCTCCGTAGCTCGTGAACGGGTAGGGTGATTCATCCTTTGCATTGGCGTTCTCCGTCGAGTACTCGAAAGCGAATCCACCGGCAAACACGTCGCGGAACGTCGAGTCGAACAGCCACCCGGCCTGCAACCACGTGCGTTGCGCCTCATATCCGTCCACGGTCGGGAAGCTCGGGTTCACGCAGCCAAACTCCGTGAGTAGGACGGGGATTGTCAGGTCATAGGACGAAAAGTCCGTCAGCAGCTTCTCAAACCCACCGGACGACGCCAGCTCCGTGATCTTGGCATTGCAGTACTGGTACGTGTTGAGTCCGTACCATTCCGCGTTCTCGTACTCGTCACTCGAGTCGGTCCTGCAGTTGTAGTACTTGGAGTTCACCTCTCGGTTGTTGTTGGTAGTGTCCGGGTCGGCCATGACCACCCCCACGGGGATATCCCTGAAGCTCGAGCAGCCCCCGAGGAACGCCCGCATGTCCCGAATGAACTTCTTCTGGCACGGGGCGTTGGTCCACGCGTCATCGACGATGTTATTCACTTCGTTGCCCGCACTGAATGCCAGGACGTTGTCGTACTGGGCGAACTCGGAGATGATCTGCTCCCCGCGCGTCTTGAGCGCTCCGGGGTAGCACGCCGGGTACTCGTCCACCGTGATGGAGCAGTTCTCGCAGCTGGCGCCAAGATCCACCAGCGCGTACATGCCCTTGGCCCGCAGCGCGCACATGAAGAGGTCGTGCGACTTGGACGGATCCACGGCATAAAGTCGGACGGCGTTGGCGCCCGCAGCGGCCAGATACTCGATGTCCGAGCGCCAGATGTCCTCGTTGTCGTCCGTGAACAAGTCGAGGTTGTTGGCGTCCAGGTCGCCCGTGTTGGGGCGCGGGTAGTAGTCGATGCCCTTGACGGGGAAGGCCTCGCCCGTCTTGGCGTCGAACATCTTGTAGCCCTTGATGGTGATCGGGTTCGTGTAGCTCTGCGCCACGGGCAGCGCAGCGGCGGCGATTGCCATCGCAACCATGGCAACGCGTTGCATATTGGGACTGTATTCGCCTGGACTGCAAGTGGGCGGGAGGGAGGCGCGTGAGGCAGCAGGTGAATTGAGGAGTGAGTGCGGCAAATCCAGCGGCATACAAACGCCAAGCGAGACGAGTTCAGCGCTCTTGTCCGATGTGACCTGATGGTGACCGTCCGACGGCAAGTGCCCCCATCAAGTCAGACGCCCCCGCCGAAACACGGGCGTTTGTATGCCCCTGATATCTCACGAGAGGACACTTCGAACGCGGACACACTTCTCTGATGTGGATACGCGCTCTTGGATCGATTGTTGTCCACAGCAGGCACAACTATCGACCAGCCTTCCATCACGGACAAGTCAAGGTGAAGTTGCAACCAGGGCATGCTTGTTGACCAACGGTGGCAAACACGGCGAGCGCCGGCAGAACTTCGCCGTTGGTCTCGTTTCTCGTCTTGGTGCAGCTCAAGTGCAACCAAGAGGGGGAGCACACGCCACGTTACTCACGATCGTCTGGTCGATCGGGCAAAAATTAATGCAACTGCTGTACCTCTCCAAGATACACACGCACTTGAGAGCTCTACGCAGACATGACACGACGTCCTCGACTGGGCATAACATCACGAGGCGCTCGGCAAGGCTCCCGTGAGCTCGCTTAGAATACAATCTCTTTGCAGCTTGTTTATTATCTGTGGAGCTATCGACTGTCCCTCGCCGACCAGAACCATGCTGCTTCTTACGGGTCTGCTACCATTCAACGACACACGCAAAAGAACGCTGTCTACAGCAGCGTGGCGATGACGGAGCCCACCAGCAGCGCCGAGGCCACGGACATGCTCACAGCCGACGCATCGGACGAGTCGCCACTGCTCTCGGCGGTGCCGCCGCTGGCTGCGCTCGACGTGGTGCCCTCGTAGCTGGTCCAGTCGCTGGCCGTCTGGCCCGAGCACTCGTAGTTGAGCACCTCGGACGGACACGACTCGTCCTCGACGCTGTCGGACTCCCACGTCGAGTCCGCGAGGGCCGAGAAGCCCGACGGACAGTCCGGGGGACTCGAGCGGTCCGAGTCGGCCGTGAAGTCATCGTACGAGGACTCGGACGAGAAGTCCGTGTCATTGTACTGCGTCGAAAGGTTGTAGAAGTTCGGCATCGGGTTGTACGAGCACATGGTGTCGATCCAGTCGCAGTCCTCGGGCGAATAGTAGCCCAGGCCGTAGTTCTGCGCGCCGTACGACGTGAACGGGTACGCCGAGGCGGACGAGCCCGAGCCGTCCGAGTTGGCCATCTCGGTCGAGTACTCGAAGGCGAAGCCGCCCGAAAAGACCTTGCGGAAATCGTCGCCCAGCAGCCAGCCGGCCTGGCGCCATGTGCGCTGCGCCTCGTACTTGCCCACCGTGGGGAAGCTCGGGTTCACGCAGCCGTACTCGGTCAGCATGACCGGGATGGACATGCTGTAGTTGGTGAAGTCCGTCAGCAGCTGCGAGAATCCGTCGGCGTCGGCCAGCGTCGTCACGTCTCCGTCGCAGTACTCGTACGTGTTGAGGCCGTACCACTCGGCGTTCTCGTACTTGTCGCTCGAGTCCGTCCTGCAGTTGTAGTACTGCGCGTTGAGCTGGCGGTTGTTCTTGGTCGTGTCCGGGTCGGCCATCACGACGCCCACGGGGATGCTGCGCATGGTGGACGAGCAGCCGCCGATGAAGGCGCGCATGTCCCTGATGAACTTCTTCTGGCACGGGGCGTTGGTGGACGCGTCGTCCACGAGGTTGTTGACCTCGTTGCCGGCGCTGAAGCCCAGCGTGTTGTCATACTGAGCGAACTCGGTGATGATCTGCTGGCCGCGCGTCTTGAGCGTGCCCGGATAGCAGGCCGGATACTCGTCCACCGTGATGGAGCAGTTCTCGCACGTGGCGCCCAGGTCCACGAGCGCGTACATGCCGTACTTGCGCAGCTCGCACATGAAGTCGTCGTGGGACTTGGAAGGGTCCACCGCGTACAGCCGCACGGCGTTGGCGCCCGCCTCCGAGAGGTACGCGATGTCGTCCTTCCAGATGGAGCTGTTGTCGTCCGTGAAGAAGTCGTAGTTGTTGACGTTGAGCTCGCCCGAGTTGGGGCGCGGGTAGTAGTCCACGCCCTTGACGGCGAAGTACTCGCCTGTGTTTGAGTCGAACATCTTGTAGTTCTTGATCACGATGGGGTTCGTGTACGCGCTGGCGGACGACGCCAGCGCCGCTACGGCCGCGAACACCTGCGTGAGCTGCATGCTGTGTCTATAGGATGAGGTCCGCCCGTGTGGCCTAATAGAGTCCAGGGAGCTGGGGAATCCGCCGTGTTACGGGCAAATTGGGGAATGAGCTGCGCTGCACTGCACTGCACTGCATTGCGCCTGCTGAGCCGAGCGTCCTCTACACCACAAGGTCCTTGACAGGCATCGCTGATCGCGTTGGACTCGCCTTTCTCAGCACTCGTCGCTCCGAGTGATCCTTGCGCCAGCTGGGCAGCGCGCGCCGATCGCCCAACATCCTAGCGAATATGGCTGTGCCCAAGCGATCGATCTCAGGCGTGTCCATTTCGCCGCGTCCGATGGATTTTCGTGCCGCCGCTGCTGAAATACGGGACTTGAACGCTCTGGCTAGCGGAGACCGAGCACCGGGCCCCGCTTGATGAAAACCATCCCACGCTAGCTTAGTGCTCTTTGACAACGCGACGCTGGGTTCAACGGCGGCAGCGCCCATCCGCGGGTCATTACACTAGTCGCCGAGCTTCGTTGACAGTTGAAGTCGCTAGTGCTCCGCTTCGCACCAATTACGAGTCCTGTAGCCCCGCGGTGCCAATCGGCTTGAGCGCGCCCACGCTGGCCGTAAAAGCCCACGGAGTAACGCCGACGCCTGCAATGTTGCCCGAGAGCGCACCTTCGTGCTGATCGCACGCCATCTATCTCGACCGGTTCGGCACGAGACGGCATGGCCGCTATCCTGCCGATCACGGCGAGGCAGCGGATTTTTGTGGGCGCATAAGCTCCTGCCCGGCCTATCATCTCGAGTGCGAGCACCAAAACCAAAACCCTCCTGCCTCTTGTACTGTAGCTGCACGGGCTCGCTTGGGGTCAATCAGGCAAGATTCTAGGTGAGCAGGCTGGCACTTTTCAGAGCATGCTAATGTTGAATGAAATCACGGGAATATTAAACTTCATTTGGACTTGAATGAACCCGGCCAGATCAAGTGCTTTGGTTTAAAATCCTGTCGCCGTTTAGTCGTGGCGAAACGATTCCTTACGTGCAGGAAACCAGTCTTTTGAACTGTCAGCCTTGACAATATTTATAGCAACTAAATCCATGTATTTCATTTTGAAGAATATTTCAGATTTCTGAATCAGTGGGGTAGACCCTTGATAGTTACAAATACGTTAAAATTTGGAAACTTACCAAAAGCGCGTTGCAGTAATCTACCGGGAGCGCTAGGAGAAACCTGAACTATCATCACATTCAATTCATTTTTAAAGAAAAACTGGTAAACGATAACCAAAAACGTGCTATACTTTTCTTAGATTGAATTGAGAACATGCATAAAGGCGAACGTAGAACTGGTTTTGATTAAATTCTATTTAAGCAACATTTTTTGTATCAGTATACAGGTTTGTTTGATTTATAGATGTTTTACAAAATCAGCATTTCACATATTGTTTACAGCCTACACCATACCAAGATATAATGTTTCAAACATATTCAAGTACACGGTATGACTTTGCGAAATAATATATTTTACGTGATTAAATAATTCAGACTGGAAAATATAGGAGTAGGGAAGTTTGAGTTTTGCGATAAGCCGCGTTTGGCACGATTAATCAACTCTAGTAGTTTCAGACATGTTTTGCAAACACCACACATTCTAAAATATTGCTTGATTGCAGCGAGTTAATGTTAATTTGTGTTAAGCAACTCGATTCCACCCGCAAAGCGCTAAACCTATCATACTAACTTTAAACATCTTTGCTCTCTTTTATTTAAAAAAAAATCGATTTTGATATTTCATGTGGTCCACCCAGGCGCCAGATTCGAGGGGCCGCTGAAGTGGAGGAAACCCCGCGCATTTTTTAAGGTCGCCCACCCCAGCTCCGGCTCCGCACCGCGCTTCTCGGGCGCCCTCGTCGCTAGATCCCCCCTCCGACAGCAGTATCAATAAGCCGCGATGACGGTACGTTCGCCGCCGCCGTTTGCGCCATTGAAGTCTGCGGGGTAGCAGTGGTCGGGCCGCTGGAAAGAAGATGATACAGTTGGAGCTCTGGATACTAACTTCAAGTCATTTGCCTGCTGCTCGTGGCCATGGTTGCTCAACAGGTGACGACTACCAAGACCGAGGAGGATATGCAGAAGCCTGCGAACGCTAAGGACCCGGCAGACGTGGCGAACGAAGCCCCCGAGGACGCGGACAGCGTCGCTAAGAGCGACGAAGACAGTGCCGGAGCCGACGACGAGAAGGAAGACTCAGTGGAGGAGACGGAGGACGACGCAGCAAAGGGGGAGGATGACGGGGAAGATGATGAACAAGAAGATGAAGAGGAGGAAGATGACGGAGAGCAGGAGGAGGAGGTTGGGCTGTCGTACCTCTATACGAACTTCGAGGACGACGAGAACGACGAGGACTTTAAGGTGGACGCGGCAGCTCAGGACGACGATGATGATGAGGAGGAGGAAGAAGACGACGAGGACGATGCCGGGGCCGTCGCGGAGGATGAAGATGACGGGGAGCAGGTCACTGCCGACGACGAGGACGACAACAACGACGACGACGCCGATGATGATGTCGACGACAATGAAACCGTGGAGGATGCGAACGGTGACGATGGGGCGGTTGGTGATGAAGAGGGGGAGAACGAGGAGGAAGAAGACGGCCCGCCTGGTATGTGTTGCTGGCTTGTGTTTTTTATGTACTGTTGCAAGGATATCTAACGTTGCCGTTTTGCGTTTGACATCTGAAGCTAAGAAGCAAAAGAACTAACCACTCCTGGTAAAGTAGTTTGTAAGAAATAGTGAGTGGCCCAGCAAATGATTCGGTTGATGACAGCAAACCTTAGGTCGGTGATGGGAGTCTAGGTTCGGGCTGCCATCGCAACACTACAAATTGGCACTTCTACAGTTTTGTAAGCTTTTGAGGAGCGCGTCGGAGGCTGTAGCTCCACGCAAATACCCTCTTCCATTTCGTGCAGCCCTGCCCTGTAGTGGCTAGACGTTACATGGGGTTACTCAACGTTGAGCATTTACGCGTAGTTGATAAAGAAAAAAGGCCGCAAAGTGAGAGCTGTCGTCGAAAAAGCTGCATGTTATCGATCTTGTTCATATCAATGGTCCAAGCATACGATGCATCTCGATGCATCTCTTACGGCCAAATCAACTGTCTGTTTATCCGACCATGGTGCGCTTCCGGCCACGTAGGCGCACTTGCGAGAGCTTCTGGAAAATGGCGTCGGAGCGACGGGATTTCGCTCGGTACGCACGCAGCACCTCTTCCACCTGCCAAGAGATCGACAAAGTCATCACATTGCTAACTCGAATGCCGCCACAGAACGCGCACGCACCAACAGTTCCGAGTTCACGTGGGTGCTAGCAAACGCCCGCTCCATGACGTAGAGGTCCACAGCCTTGTCCTCCGGCAACGGCTGCGAGTTGGCCAAGCCAAAGTCGATCATTGTCTACATCACACCGCCATATACTCTCAGCCAACTCGAACTCTCCGCCTCGGCCACCTCATCACCTACCACATCCGTAGCATCGTCGCTGCTCAGCATCATGTTGGACGTGGTCAGGTCTCCGTGGACGATATCCGCGTCGTGCATCTTAGCAATTGCTTCCCCGATCTGGTAGGCCTTCTTCAAGGCCTGGGGGCCATACTTGGGGTCTGCACTCACATCAACACATAACCCCTCAGTAACTACCCACCATCTCGAAAGCTCCAGCCTACGACTGCGTCTGCGTACCGAGCTTGTAGGCTCGTCGCAAGTAGTCCTTGAGACTGCCGCCCAGGACCTTTTCCAGGTACAGGCGGCTCTTGTCCTCGTCCACGAGGAAGATGGCGGGCGTGAGGACCCCCGCGCGGCGGCACTTGAGGATGCAGCGAGCCTCCTGCACCAGACGGCGGTGAGACAGCTTCTTGTCCAGCACCGGCAGGCGATAGCCCTTCTTGATGCGCTCCTTGACGATGCAGGGGCGGCCGGCGAAGTCCGTCTCGAACACTTTCTGGTAGATTTTATTATCGAAATGAATAAGGCAAAGCATGAAGAATTAGACTAGCTGTTGGTCCTCGAGGTGGCGCAGCGCGACGCACCGCCTCGGCGCCCTGGCTGATGAGCTGCCACTCGGTCTCCGCCATGGGTCAATTGAGCTCAACTTTGGTGAAGCTTGTATGGCGAGCGATGAGCTGCGACGTGATTGGTTGGAAATGGGCTTGTGAAATGGGAGGACTATTTCTCAGACGGGAGATCAATTCTGATCTGTGTGGAGCTACCATCTGATTCTGGTACGGAAAGTTGCCGTTTTTGAGCCGACGGGTGTCGGCCGGAGACTTGCGAGGTTTTGGTCGCAAAGGCGTCGCGTTTGGAGGGTGTATTGCGTCAAATGAAGGAGGCGGCTTGTCATCGCCGGCTTCATGGGTAACTTTCGCTGGTTGTAAGTTGTTTTACCGCGCGGCGCGAGTGCCAGTCGCGCGGTCTGCGGATCCAGCCGGTCTCATCAGGATAAATTACCTGATCTGCAGTCTTGATTAACGCGAGTGGTTTCGAGTCTTCAACCTCTTGGGCCGTTCTCCGAGGATAAAGCCATGGCGTTGGCCTCTGCCTATCGTCAAAAGCGTACAGTGCTGTCATTTAATTTTTTTCCTGTCAGCCAGAAGTGAAGTGATCCATAACGCCTATTCTCGCTAGGATCATCTGGGGTCTTGTTTTCCTTCTAGCCGTCGGATGCAGCGCTGTCGCTGGCGAGGCGGAAGCAACTGAAGTAGCTGAGGTCGACGTGGATGACGACGTAGGCAGAGACGTCGTGGAAATCGTCGAAGCACGTGGGTACTTCGTTGAAACGCACAAAGTGACCACTGCAGACGACTACATCCTCACCATGTACCGCTTGCCCAAGACATACGCTGAGAGTCGATCCGAAGCCAAAGTCGTTGTCAAGAAACCAGTTGTGCTGCTCCAGCACGGTCTTCTCGACAGCAGTTTTACCTTCGTATGCAACTTCCGCAACCAGAGCTTGGCTTTCCTTCTCGCTGACGCAGGCTACGACGTTTGGCTCGCCAACAACCGCGGCACTACGTGGTCGAGAGAGCATTTGACTTACACGGATGACGACGACGAGTTCTGGGAGTTCACGTGGGAAGATATGGGCAAGTTCGATCTCCCAGCGGAAATTAATTACGTCCTCAACAAGACCAAGAGCACAACACTGAGCTACGTTGGCCATTCCGAGGGGACCACCCAGGCGTTTGTGGGGTTCTCCACTGACCAAGAACTTGCCCAAAAAGTGTCCTATTTCGCAGCGCTTGCACCTGTGGCCTGGACTGGTCATTTGACTGCAGGCATCTTCAAAACAATGGCGAAGGTACACCTGGAGAAATGGTTCCAAGCGTTCGGCATTGCAGAGTTCTCTGGTAAGAGCACTTTCATCCAGGAAATTATCGGTGGATACG
Source organism: Phytophthora parvispora (assembly GCA_024679295.1). NCBI lineage: Eukaryota > Oomycota > Peronosporomycetes > Peronosporales > Peronosporaceae > Phytophthora > Phytophthora parvispora. Next base: position 22,560 of record JAHWLF010000014.1, read on the forward strand.
CCTGCACCCTGGCGGAGAAATTATGTAGTACCACAATTTCTATCGTCGCCGGCCCGTCCGTGAGTACTAACACGTCGCGGATCCCAGTATACATTTCACAAACACCGGCGGGTACCTCAGTGAAAAATATGGCTCACTATGCGCAGAGCATTCGAGACAACACATTCGCATCGTATGACTACGGTTGCAAGTGTGATCGAGATTCTGATATTGACGAGTGCAAGGAATCCAAATGCAAAAACAAAAAGGTGTACGGCAGCTTCGACCCGCCTGCCTTCCCAATCGGCAAGATGGTTTATCCGCGAACAGGTTTCTTCATTGGATCAGCGGACACAATTGCAACAGCAACAGATATTGAACAACTCCGTGATGCGCTTCCGTCCGGCACGATCGTACATGAGCTTGCTGTCAAGGAATACAGCCACCTCGACTTGACGTGGGCATACAACGCGAACGAGAAAATGTACCAGGACCTGCTTGAGCAGCTGAAGAAATTCCAGGGAGTTGGATACTCGGGCAGTGTAGATGCGTCGAGCTTGAGCAACGCATCGGGTAGTACTAGCAGCATCGGGGCAGGTGGCGATAGCGACGTTGAGTCCAGGACCTCGTTTTCCTTTCGCCAAGTAGATTAAATAAGGAGACTACATGTATATCGTATAGAACGACACAACTCGGCTGTACACCTTAATTCAGGTTTACACCTGCCGGAGCTGATGGCCGTTGTCGGAGAATGGCATTCGTATCGTTTCCACCTTGGACTTGCTCTTATTTTTGTCGATCATCTGTGAACATCAATTGCCCTTTATGAGTTGTGGTGGGAAATGCACCAGTTCGATGCACTTCGCATGAATGCTGTAAAAATACTGGTGTGTGTGCACATGTCTAGCCGAAAAAAATAGCATCTAACTAGCTAGTGGTTGCATTCATCAACTCGCTTTCCTGTGCTCGAGACCAAGCCATCCCACCAAAATGAAAACCAACCAAGTAGCAGATGTGCCACCAGGAGCGATCCCTACCGACCTTGAGGGTGGTTGGCTGCCTGGTCAACAATACGCTGGCGGACAATCACCCGGTCAAGCGTACGGTGGAAGCGGTGCCCAGCAATATGCCAGCGTCGTACCATTTTCAGATGACACTCCGCCCATGATGGGAAGTTGGTTGGTCGGCTTATGCGGTTGCTGCACCGACTTGATCCCGAATTGTTGCATGGTGACGTTTTGTCCCTGCATCTCGCTGGCACAGATTTCCAAACGCCTCGGCGTTAGCTCCTACTGTTGCGGGCTGTTCTTGAGCTTCCTTTTCACGTGCCTCTTGTCGGCCTGCTTACCGTTCTGGATCTGCCACTTGCGCTCCGTGACACGACAGAGGTTCCGAATCCCGGGAAACTGCTGCGGAGACTACTGTGAGGCTTGTTGCTGTCCGTGCTGCGCGATTGCTCAAATGGCGACTCGAGCTGGCAGCTACACACCCGGTAGCTGCAGTTTTGGCTCTCTCGACACCCTACCACCCTACAATCGCGTGTAGTGAATCTAACGACAGCACCAGACACGGCAGCTTAGATTGATTTGAATTCTAAGATCGACCATAAACAGCAGCAATGATTGACATTTCTTTAGTTTGGTTTGGCGTAGCTCAGCAGTAATGAGACTACCTCGCTTAGTAGCTTTTTCCTTCATAGAGCTGGATCTGCGCAATGAGGTCGTCGTAAACGTTTTCGTGAGCATTGTACGCCCACGTGAAGTCGATGTGGCCGAAATCGATAGTTTTATCGTAAACGATGGTGCCGTCAGGCAGTCCAGCTCGCAGCTTGTTGATATCGGTCTTGGTTGCCAGTGTGTCCTGAGCGCCATTATAAAAACCCGTGCGCGGATACACCATATCTTCAATGGGGAATGCAGGCGGGTCGAACGAGCCGTACCTGGCCTTGTTCTTGCAAATTAACGTCGAGCATAGGCCGATTCCCAAGATCCGAAGGCAGCTACAACCGTAGTCGTAAGACGCAAAGGTGCTATCGCGGATACCTTGGGCGTAGTGAGCCATATTTTTGACGGAACTGCCGGCAGGGGTCTGTGTGACGTACACGTGGACGCGTGAAGCATTGATGTTGTCGGAAGGACCGCCGATCAAGTCGATGAACCCGTCGCACACCACACCGGCCCAGGCACAGGCATATTTCCCCAGAATGCCCTCAAGGACGGGATTGTTGGGGCTGAACTCGTTCACGCCAAAGACTTGGAACCATGTATCCACGTATGTCTTTGCCAGAGTTACGAGGATCGGCGATGTAGCAGCCCCGGTCCACGCAACTGGAGTGAGCGCTCCGAAGTAGGAAACTATTTTGGCGAGCTCCTGATTCTTGGAAAACCCGACAAAAGCCTGAGTGGTGCCTTCCGAGTGTCCAATGTAATTCAGGGTCGAACGTCCTGAAACACTTAACGCATAGTTGATCATCGCCGGAAGATCGTAATTTCCCATATCCTCCCACGTGAAATCCCAGAATTCATCGTCATCGGTAGTGTAGTCCAGGTGCTGCTTCGACCACGTGTTGCCGCGGTTGTTACCAAGCCAGACGTCGTAACCGAGATCGGCCAGAATGAAAGCCAAGCTCTGGTTGCGGTAGTTGAGAACCCACGTGTAGGAGCTGTCGAGTAGGCCGTGTTGCATGTACACCACCGGTTTATTAGCGGCGGCATCAGAACCAGTCTGGGTTTCAGTATAGCTCTTCGGGATGCGGTGCATGGTGAGCACGTAGCGGTCGGCAGTCGTGACTTTGTGAGTCTCAACTACGTAGCCTCGGGCTTGGATAATCTGCGTGGTGTTCAACCCAGCGTCTGGGTCAATTGCCACCTCTTCCTTCGCGTGGGCAACTAGCGCCAGATGGAGGATACTGCAAATGCTGAACAGCACGAAGCAAATCGGTTGGAGGCGTGTAGATGGCATGGTTGATCTTGAATTGACGGTCCTTGAGCGGCTGGGAAGCAAATTGGAAAGTGAAAACGCAACCACTTCGGTCCTGCTCGCTAGAATTTCGTTTGAGGATAGTGGAAGTTCTCTGCTTCGGACCAGCCCAGGCTACCGTTGTATGCATTTTCAACGTAGCACTTCGACCAGAAAAATATTGAAGTGCGTTGCTAGCGGGCAAAGCCACCGAAATTCAACCAAGTGAGATGACGCACTTCGTCTTCCTTTTGGATATCCAAATGATGCGGTTCGTGTAAGTTCCCAGATACCTTCAGGTTGAAGTCAGATCGCTAACCTGCAAATACAGAGTGCTAGTGTTTGCCTTGAGTTTTCAAATGCTGGTGACAGCGAATAGATCATGGCTGATTATTTACAAATTATCCACGCTGGTACGGTTGACTGCATGCAGTGACAATGGAGTTGAAACCCATAGACAGAAATTCCAACTAGTATCCGACATCGACGTACTTGCCGATCTGGGTGAGCAGGTCTTGATAGATGAGCTCGTTGGCGTTGTAGCCCCACGTGAAGTCCAAGTGGTTGTACTCGACGCTTTGGTCGGTGAGAATGGTTGCGCTCGTGAGCCCAGCGCGCAGTTGAGAGATGTCAGTACTGGTTGCCAGCCAGTCATCGCTGCCGGTGTAGAAGCCCATGCGCGGGTACGTGATGGCGCCGAGGTCGAACGAAGGCGGCTCGAAAGCGCCGTACACTGCCTTATTCTTGCAGATGAGCTTGGAGCAGAGGCTAATCCCCAGGGCTTGGACGCAACTACAACCGTAGTCATAGTACCGGAACGTGTTGTCCCGAATTCCTTGCGCGAAGTGCGCCATGTTCTTGACAGAAGTACCTGCTGGCGTTTGCGAGATGTACACTTGCAACCGCGTGGTGTTGACATTATCCGAAGGTCCAGTGAGCGCGTTGATGATCGAGTCGCAGGCCTGGTCCACGAAAGCACAAGCGTACTTGGCGAGGATGCCCTGGATCAGCCAGTTGGTCTCCCAAAAGGCCCCAACGCCGAGGATCGTGAACAAAACGTCCAGGTACGTGTCGGCCATGAGCTCGAAGACGGGGGACGTGATGTGTCCAAGATAGGCAACAGGAGCGAGCGCGCCGAAGTACGACACCTTCTTGGCCAGGTCTTGGTTGACGGAGAACCCGGCGAACGCCTGCATGGTTCCCTCCGAGTGGCCCACGTAGCTGAGCGTGGAGTGGCCTGTCGTGTCCAGCACGTAGTTGATCATGGCGGGCATGTCGTAGAGCGCCATCTCCTGCCATGAAAAGGCCCAGTACTCGTCGTCATCCGTCGTGTACGTCACGTGCTGGTTGGACCAGGTTGTGCCTCGGTTGTTGCCGAGCCAGACGTCGTAGCCGGCGTCTGCGAGCACGAACGCCAAGCTCTGGTTGCGGAAGTTGCACACGTACGTGAAGCTGCTGTCGAGCAGGCCGTGGATGAGGTACACTGCCGGCTTGTCGGCTGCGGCGGACGCGTTCAGTTGGCTCTCGGTGTAGGTCTTGGGCAGCCGGTACATGGTCAAGACGTAGTTGTCCGATGTGGTGACCTTGTGCTCCTCGACGTAGTAGCCTCGGGTCTCCACGATCTGCATGACTGTTTTCCCATCGTCGGGGTCCACGTACGCCTCGGCGATGGCATTGACAGGGTTGGCCCTATTCAGGATGAAGGTACTTAAGGCCAACAGCAGCGCCAAACTGCGGGGGATCGCCATGGTGGGGCGCGGGCGAGTTGCGTTATGAACGGACGAGCCCCGACGCCCATCAAAACAGGGGCAGGTCCCGCCGTGGCCGACGGTCTCTCTTTCGTGCCGGAGGATGCACGAGAGCAAATCACATCGACCAGGTGGGACGCAGTTTTCCAGGCGCTTGGATACCTGTCAGCCGGCAGCGCACGCCTGTGGGCGACCAGGTCCTGCATGGCATTGCTCGCCACCTTTTGACGTCATCCCGGCAGGCGTGACTTATGGAGCAGAAAACGACCCCGCGGCCCAGCTTCGCCGGCGCAGGTTGAAGCGCGCTGCAGCAGACAAGGTGCATGTAAGCTCCGCTTTGCCCACGACGACACGCATTCGAGGCACAAGGCGGTGGCAGTGGCATCGGGTCATTACGTACGCAGTCCGGGAATGCTGGGCAATTTCAATGCGGTGACTGGCGATGATCACAACGAGGAACCTTGTTGATTGACAAGCATCCTCGCCGAGACACTGCTCGCAGCAGCGCTTCTACATGTATCCGAATCGATTGCTGCTGGCCACCGAAGTTTGAAGCCACGGAAGGTGTCCGTCACGCGCAGTCTCGGTGTGAGGAATCCCATCTTGGTGGCCGACATTTGACATCCTCGTGGCCGCGAGCAGCTTGCAGAGTCAGGCAGGCCAGCAGTTTCCAGGCAACTCGATCGAGTGCATGGATACATGTCGATCGTGCGCGCTGCTTCTCAATATGCAGCAGCGTTGTCAGTCACGATGATGCAGTCTTTTCGGCTTTAGACAGCGAGTGAGCAGGAAGCAGTCGCTGCGTTACCACTCGGTTTTCAAGTATGGACCAGTTCGAGGCCTCGACCGATCGATCCGATCTTGAACCGACGCGAAGCGAAAGATACCCTCTCCATTGAGTCACTCAAAAAGCAGGGCACGGCCAAGATGCCGCTGGTGCCTCGATACACGTGGGAAGAAGACGCGTCCAGCCTCGCGCTGGAGCTGCATCTGCCCGGAACAGCGCTGCGCAACACCGACATTTACGGTAGGGCCGAGCGATTTCCGGCTCGTATCGAATTTGCACGGCGAATAATAAGCATGTCTTGATCCGGTGATATGTAGTGAGCGACCTGGTGGTGAAGGTCAATGCCGCACCCTACGTGCTGCTGCTCGATCTTCAGGACGTTGTGGACGACTCATCTGCAGTTGTGAAGAGCATTCCGGCGTCGAATTTGCTACGGATCTCTTTGAAAAAGAAGGAGGAGCGGATGTGGAAGGAGCTGCAATACCGAGACACCAAAGCCGCTCTTCGAGAACGGCGTGATGCGTCAATGGAGCGGAAGCGAGCGAGTGAGACGGCGTTGGGTGAGAAGAGGAAGGAGCGGAGGCACCAGGAGGAAAAGGATACGTTGCGGGCGCAAATGGCAGTCGACGATACCAACCGTCAGATCCTAACCGACCTCAAAGCAGAGGAAAAAGAGCGTGAAGAGGTACCCGTCTGATGACTTGGATATTATATGTTGTACGCGACTGAGTATTTGTGAATGTGCACTTGTAGCGGAGCTTGTACGAATCGTTTCGAGATCTACAAGTCCAAAAGCAGAAGGTGAAGGAGAAGAAGGCAGCGAACAATCAAGATGCTCACACGCAGGGCAGCAGCACATCCACTAAACAAGGGAGGCCGTTGCCGTTTACCGAGAAACCGAAGAAGAAGGTCTCTTTTGCAACGCTACCCAACGACAATTTGTCTTCGACTCGGGACAACCAAGAAGACGAAATCATAGAACTGACTGAAGATGGCAGTTTTGACATTTCAAGTGCTGCAAAGCTCACGGTACAGCAGACTACATGCACACCTGAACACAGCCAAGACACCGAGCCAAGTGATTGGGTCCAAGTTTCTCGCGACGAAGCGATCGAAGTTGAAGACGATACCGGCCCCCCAACAGAAACAGCGAAACTACCTCCTCCCCGAGAATACGTTAAATCCGAAATCCGCTTTACTCCTCGCGTCTTCCCGACTCCGTCGCGAGAATCCAAGGCTGCGGAGGAAGAGGACTGGCTGCTCAAGAACCGCAAACACATCAACAAGCACCAGGGTCTCAACCGTACATCAGAATACGACATCAGCGAAACGGACCGTACGTCACAAGCGCAATTCCTTCTCGAAAAAAGCGAAATGTTTGCAAGGTGGACTAACGTTAGTATGTTGATGCCTCACCCATGCTGAATTTTTTGTGCATGGTCACCAGCCATGTGGTTGAAAGCCAAAGGTGACGATTTCTTCCACTCCAAGGACTTCCGCAGTGCTACGAATGCCTACGCCGAAGCCATTTCTGCAACAGCCAGTGATAATACCGACCTGATTGCTACATGTCTATCAAATCGTGCTGCGTGTCTGCTTCAACTTGGTGAATTTGAGGTAGGATGTCGTGTATGACTTTATTTTCTCCCTAGCTGATCATAGCCACTAAACGTTTGCTACCCGGTAGGAGTGTATTTCGGACTGCTCAAAGGCTCTCTCGTATCTTCCCGATTCCCGCGAATCGGACAACAACTCGAGTATATTGAAGCACTACCGCCTGAAACTAAAGCTCTTTGTTCGGCGTGGAACTGCATACTGTCGTGTGGGCCAGTATACTCAGGCAAAAGCAGATTATGGGGTGGCCTGCTCGATGGACACCCAGAATCCGCAGCTTCGGGACGACTTCATGGAGCTTGTGGCGATGGAGAAGGCACACGAATTAAAAGCGGCCGGCGACGACATCTTCAGGCAGGGCAATGATCTCGACCAAGCTATTCAAAAGTACTCGGACTCGCTGCAGTTGAACCCACTGTCGATCGCTTGCTTGTCGAACCGAGCAGCGTGTTACCTGATGCAGCATTCTGCAAAAGAATGCGTTGAAGACTGCACACGAGCATTGGAGCTATTGCAGCACGACACTACCTCAATTGGCACTTCCAACCAAGAGCACGGACTTGCGTTCTTCTCGATTGGCCCAGCCGCCGGGTCAAACCAGCGACGTGCGTGGGTGGTAAAGACCCTGGTCCGACGGGGTGCCGCTTACTTGTCGCTTGGCGAATTAGATCAAGGTACGCTTTGACTCCAGTAATGTGTACTGACCAAAACAACTCTAGTAAGCACTTGTGGGTTTTGTTTTCGCAGCTGAACGAGACTACGCAGCTGGTGTCGAGCTGGATCCAACCAACGAGGCACTTAAGTCTGACTTGGTAAAGGTTCAGCACGAACGAGGGCGTAGAGAGGTCCAGTACGAAGAACCGATTCCTACCCTTCAAGGTTAAACTTTATGCATGTGCGGCTATGATACCGATATCGGAAAACAAAGCTCATGGACAGCGTTTTGGATTTCTTTTTACACATGAAAGGAAATAAATACACTGAACCTGCAGTGTTGTGGCTAGAGTAATCCAATGGAGAGACTGGGGAGCGCTACATTTAAGCGCTGGCTCCGGCTTAAACCTTGGCCACTGCATTGACCAGTTTCTTCGTCGATTTCAAGTACCTCGCGCACAGAAGGTAAGCGATCAGTTTTCCACGGCGGTGTAATCTTTGCCCTAGGTTCGGGGGATGAACGAACACCGGCCAGCGAAGTTGTGACCATTTGCGCACAGTAGGCGAGGAGGCTGCCGGGACTTCGCTTCGGTACCGGCGTGTCATTGTGCGGTTTGCAGTCCACCGACGGCAATCCATCCAGAATGATCTCCGTCCCACCAATTGGTTTAAGAGCGACTTCCGATGGTCGGCTAGCGGGCGATGCGATGTTGTATCCGACGTAGTTAAAACCTTTTCCCGGCAGACTTCTCGAGCGATTGCGACCGGGGGCAGGAGGAGGGAGGGAACTTTGACGAGCTTCATCAATCTGGACACCGTAGGAACCCGAAGCAGTCGGTGATGCATGGCACTCTGGGATGTTAGTCGCAAGACTCGCTCCAGAAGTCCAGAGTGTGTACGGCGAATCGTTGCGTGGTGTCATCATCAGCTCGAGATCACGGCTCACAGGCTTGACTAAATGGCTTGAAGGGCGTTCCGCTTGCGCCGACCGCTGCACTTGACGTACCCAACTTGAGACTCGAGTCAGAATGGTGCGTACCTTGCGGGCATTTTCCACTGCAGCATGTTGTTCCTGCAGAACAGCCTCCAGCTGCATTTTCAACTTCTTCTCCACCTCTTTGTGGGTCTCAATCGCTCGCTTCAATTTCGCTTCCAGGTCGTCAATGTGCTTGGCATGCTTTGCTTCCACCAGCGCTAAACGCTCTACTAAGGCATTGTTCTCTTTGCGCAGCTGCAGCAGTTCACAGTCGCCGACCTGATCATCGTTTGGACGAGATGACGAGCTCTCTGAGTCTTGAACATCCTCGTCACCTTCGTGCGGGTCGTCGTCATCTTGGTTGTCTTTGTCCTCTTCGTGCGCCTGAACTGCGCCCACGTTGTTGTCCTTGTCTGCACAATTAAACTTGTCCTCCCAGTCGACGCCCTGTGAACCGGAAGAAAACAGGGATGCCGCAGTTGGCAAACTTCGCGAGGCAGATTGACCAGTGGCAAGCTCAGCCATCCCCACCAATAGCAAGTGAACTGAGCGCGAAGAAAGCTGGAATGGGCTGCGTTGTGCCAGACCCTCGCGTATATTCTAGATAGCTGCAGTAGCGGATAAGAATCTCGCTGCGAATGACATGCATCTACCGAAGATCACAGTCCGCTGAAACGCTTGGCACGACACTCCACTAAGCCTTGCTGCAAGAGGCCCTGGCCAATGGGGTCCGCTACCGGCACGAGATCCACCGAGAATAGGCTCGGGGTCACCTCGCTCGCAATCGGTCGATAGATCGCCTGTGCTGCATCTGCATGTAGAACGCTTGAAATATACCCGTTGGTGTTGGTGGTCGTGCTCAACGCCAGCAAGTCCAACGTAGCGTAGCGAGATGTTGAAGTTGTGCATTACGCTCGTCGCGTTGTGAGTAACAGAGCCCCGCTCAAAAGCTGTGCTGTGCTCACACGCTGCTCACGCTGGCAGCTTACGCCAACCGCAGCCGCGTGAATTTCATTCGAGGAAGTGCCGTGCTCGCACAGCAACTTCTGTTGGGTTGGGAGGCAAAAGAACTGCCTGGGGAGCTCCCGCAGCCGCTGGAGACCGCTTTCGGTGTTTGTAGCCGTTATTTTCCAACGGTTTTGCCAGTCGCCAATCGAGCTTCCAATTGCCGCCAAGAGCACCAAAGCCGCAGCATGCTGCCTGCACGAAACTCTTGCCAGCAAGCAGCAAGCAGCTCTTGCCTTGCGCAGAGAGCGAGGGAAGCGGGAGCGCGACAAGCCGAACCGATCGCACGCGTTGGGAGCGCAGATGTTTCCCCTTCAGGCGTCGTCGCATTGCAACTCGTGCATCGCTATTCGCAGACCCAAAGCCGCTCCGTATTGGCTGACAGCTTCGTTCCCCTGTCTAAACCGATTCAGTATTCGCTCTCGCGAGATGCTGACGTTGCACGCAGACGGGCGCGGCGGACCGCGCTGATCACGCTCTTCCTCTTCCTGCTCGGGGCCGACGCCATTCATCACTTCTCCTTCCGCCGCGCCGCCGATGCCGCCCATGCTCAACAGCAGCGCCTCGCACGCGCACATGTCGC
>JAHWLF010000015.1:0-32786 GCA_024679295.1 Phytophthora parvispora
CGCTGGGCGAGCAGCTGCAGCGCCTGCAGGACGACTTCCAGATCCCACGCCAGCTCGGCGCGCGCACGTCCATCGGCACCGTCCACTTCCAGGAACTGAGCGTGGCCGAGGCGCGCGACATCATGATCGACTCGCACCGGCAGGCCACGTCCTTCTTCGACACGATGCGGCGCGTCGAGGCCGCCGAGCAGGAACAAACCATGGGCTGGACGCAGCACCAGCGCATCACGCCCGACGGCCGCGTGCAGTTCAACTTCACCAAGCGGATCGAGACGATCGGCGCCGAGGAGCTCGTGGACAAGAGCTGGGAGATGTACTGCGACTTCGGGCTCTACCACGGTATCTACTCGTCCGTGCAGAAGCTCGAGATCCTGCAGAGGATCAACGACAACACGCTGCTGATTCGCAGAGACCTGCAGGAGGGCAGCTCGGCCCCCATCTTCCGCACCGTTTTCCTGCTCTTCCGGATACGTCTGGCCAACGGCTACCTCATCTGCTTCCGCTCGCACAACCCCGCCGTGTGCGTCGAGGACGACGACGACCCGAACGTGCAGTGGATGGAGATGTTCTACTGGCTCATGATCACGGACCCGCCCGCCGAGGAGGCTGCTGTTCCGGGCGTGGTGGGGCCCGCGAGGCCCCCCGTTCGAGGCTGCGATGTCACGTTCGGCGGCAACTTGCTCAACGGCCGGAGTGCCAAGCACGCGACGATTTGGAAGTACCAGATCGCTATGGCCTTACTGCGATGGGAGAGCAACGCTGCTGCGCCGCTCTTCGCGCTGTATGGATAGCTTGTCTTCTGCTCGTCAAGATACTAACGTTAATTCTACTTAATATTTAACCAAAACTTGTCGCCATGACTCAAGATATGACATCAAACACGGCGACGTGTTGTCACGTTAGAAGCGCGATCACTCCAGCGACTCTATGTCCGCGTCTTGCAATGGGGCGTACTTGCTCGACGAACCTCCTGCATCTGAAAAAAAAGATAAAACAACACTTAGCTCATTTGCAAAATGAGCGTCAAACATCAACACTCTGCGTTATCGTACCTGTGCCGCGCTTGCGAAGTACATGAATGGGAGGCGCGTTCTTGTTATCATCGGTCGCGAAACTCAGTGCGTCTTGCGAATTCGCGTTCGCATTTTGCATGCTAAACACCATGGCTTCTTTCGTGTCTGCACTCGGCGCCAGCTTCTCCACCGGCCGACCCGTAGCAGCATCCACGCTTCGAATCCGCGAGGCGAAGTTAGCCTGGTTAACTAGTGTCCGAAGAGGAACCGAGTCTGGGGATTTCACCGTGCGCTCTTTGCTCTGCTCTTCCTGAAGCTTTGACGCGATCGCTTCAATGCTGTTCGGGTCTTCCTCGTGCAAGCTTCCCCCGTCCATACTTGATGGACCAGTACTCTTGAGACGCCGTTTACTGCGCCAAGAACCCCTTTCTACCAATTTGGGGGTGGCCTTGTCGCCGATGTCCAGGCCTTCGTGGTGTAAGTGGTGCGTTGGGTGGCGGAAGCTCGCGTTCCAGTCAAGAGGGTCACTAGGCATTAGGATCTGCAGCAGCGGTGAAAACGCCGCGTAGCAGTCCTTGCCTTCTTTCAGCGCATCAAACATCCTGTCGACATGCTTTGGAAACTCTCCCTCTTGGATGTCGAGATAGGCGAAGGTTTCTTCTTTGACGGCCTCAGTGAGGTCACCATTGATTTCTTGGACGCTTTCAAGCAGACTGACTGCAGTGTCAGCTTGCGTCTCCGGCGCTGAGGCTGAGGCTGCCTTGGGATGACCTGCAACCCTGAATACTCGCATCCCCACGTTCATTAAAGCGGTGACGCTGGGGGAATGGACGGGTATTGCTCGGTTGTGCTGCTTTCGTAGCGCGTCGACCATCTCAAGCAACGCCTTCCCCCAATTTTCCTCCATGTCTGCTTTCGAGCAGGCGACCAGGTTTTTCGTCCTGAGGTGTTTGTAGGCGCACTCGCAGACTCGAAACGCTACGTGTGAGAACGGGTGCTTGTGCAGCACCTCGACGAGATCCTCGGAGCTCAGAGACAACAGGTCGCAGGCTCGAACGCTGCGCACGGTGAAGGCACTGATCGCACTACCCAAAAGGCCCCGTTCGCCGAAGAAGTCACCTCTTCGTAGTCCGATCGGACGGGTAAGCGCCAACAATGAACGACTATGCAGGCGTAGGTGGCCACGCAGCACGAAATACATGGCTCGTGCAATGCTTCCTTCCACTACGATGTTCTCGTCCGATGGGTAGCCCTCAAAATGCAAGTGTTCCACTAAGGTGTGTCTGAAAACCTCGAGCTCACCGGCCCCCTCCCAGCAGATTGGGGCGATGATCTTCTTGATGAACCAGTCCACAGGCTCCTTCGACACGTGCAGGACGCAAGCTGTTCGGATCGGGCGAGGCATTTCACCTAGGATTTCTTCGTAGTTCACGCCAGCATGCGACGACCAAAGCGAAGTCATGAAAGCGTGAGCGCGGGCCTTAAGCTGATCACTTACGCGTAGGCGCGCCAGATAAATCTCGATCGCGATGTGGTTCTTGCGAAAGTCCACCTCGAGCCCGATGTACGAGATAAAGAGACTGGCGAGCTCGCCGAGAACGAACGACATGGTGATCAGACCAACAAACGAGACAGCGATGTGGAACGCATACACCGACGCGGTCTGCGGTGCGAGGTTGCGCGCTTTCTTGACAAATGTTGTGGTCGCGAAGAAGAGGCCCCGCAAGAAGCGGAGTGCGAGCTGTGACGGTGACGGATCCGCTGGATTGGAGATCACTAGCTCTTGCGAAGGGAGCCAGGCGTCCCATTCCGTGCCAAACCCCACCTCCGTCGCCACGGCAAGGTAAGCACATGCCGCCCAATAAATCATTAACAAGTAGAGCAGGCAGATGTACCAGAAGCGTGTGACCTCGTAGGTGACACTCCGCCGATTGAGTTCGTCCAAGTAGCTTACCACGTTAAAAATCTTTAGACAACGCAGCAACCGCAACGACGGACCGGAGTGAAAGTCCGACAAAAAGCGGTGGAAAGGGATAGCTGCAATGGTATCCCACAACATGCGCTCCTTCCTGTAGGTAGCGCGTAAATCCTGCTCGTACAGCTCCATAGACGCCGGCGATTCTCGTACGTGCCAGCTGAACCAAACATCCAGAATGAAAACGAGCTCGCACAACAATCCAAAGGCTTTGATGATGACAGGAATCGGTGTAGGGCGATCGAGATCGTCCATCGCAAGTTCGTACGGGGTCAAAATCGAGATGTACAGAATACAAATGACCATGAATCGCAGCCACACCAAGTGGAAGTCGCTTTGCACTTCAGTGCCCTCTATAAGGCAGTGCAGCGGAATGATGATGAATCGTTTCAACCACTTGAGCACTGCTCTCACGGCACTCGCGACCATCGCAGCGTGTCTGCTCTCTCCGTCCTGCAGACGCACGTGCTGAATTTCCTCTTTGATTCGCTCAGCTCGCTGGTTCATGATGTCCGCCCTGGAGAGCATTAAGCCGGTCGCAGCATCCGTTCCTCGGTTCTGTTCCTCGCGTGAAAGCTGTAAAAGGCGCGTTTGCTCGCGGTGGATATTCACGATGCGCATGACCTTCTCCTTCCACTCCGGGTAGCGGTCGAACACAAGCTCCAGCGATTCTCGCGATAATTTGTACAGAATACACGACGTTTGTGCCTGGATGTGGGCGTTGCGCTTGCCATTGGTGAAGAGCCCGTTTTCTCCGAAGTAGCTTCCTGCCGATATCTCGTTCACCTTTCGGAGTTGCTCAACAAGGCTGTTCCTCTGAACATTAGGACCGCTTGAGCCTCTCCGAATACCAAGGCGCCATAACTTGGCAGGTGCGGAACTTTTGGCAGCACTACTTGGTTCTGCTACCCTCTCCTTGATACCTGTACCGTTCACACCAGTTGAGGTATTCACAACCCCCAAAGGTAGCAGCACATCCAGTACCCCCGTGAAGACAAAGTACATGTCACTGCTCTTCTCGCCTAGTCTACAAATGAACTCACCCCTGGAGACCAGCACCTGCGTGAACTGGGAGACGAGCATGCGCGTGACAGAGCCCTCCATGCCACTAAGGAATTCCACTTTCTCGATCATTCGCTTTAGATGAACGAGTCGAATATCCGTGAGCAGGGAAGGTGGCAAGCAATGAACTAAAATGTGCTCTTGGGTGATCGTGTGGAAGCGCTTGAAGAGGAAAAACGTTTTGAGTCGCTCTTGCAGCGCGTCCGGGAGTTGGAAATGGTCGAGCATTTGTCGTACCGCTCCCATCTTCGCATTAAACTCCCTGGTCTCGGAACTGGTCAGCTCGATGATGTCAGTGAAGTTACCTATCACGTAGGCAAACAAGAAGAACCCGGAAGTCATGGTGATGACACTGAAGATGCACTGCGCCGTGGTTTTGGGGAATTCCGGTTCACTCGAGGCCGACATGAGTCCAAACGACCAGTACAGCGACGCCATATACTGCAGAATGTGCGATGAATGCTCTAAGTGTGCGTGAGGCAACCAGTGGTTATCTCCGAATGCCGTCTTCTTGGTGACAGGTAACAAGGTGCTGGTGAAGTTGGGCACGGCCACCTTTGACGCGAAGTTAAACCAGATGCAGGCTAGGACATGCGACAACATGAACGTGTAGTACAGCAATTTGAACAAACGCAACTCGGTTGTGCGCTTCAGGTAGCGCGTCTCCAGTGCGTGCAGCTGTCTGGGAACTTTAAACAAGCGTAGCAACTTGTTGATGTTGAGCAAGTCCCAGCGCTCGTGTTCGGGTACACTCCAGTTTACAATGTATAGTGGCAAAAGGGCTGCGATATCCAGCGCGAACGCCCCTGATCTGAAGTACGCGCGTTTGATGCGCTTTACATTCATCATTTTATTGCCGTACTCGTAGAACCCAAGTCGAGATCGGATGTAGATGTCCAGAACGAAGCAAACCTCCATAAAGACCATGATAATGTCGGCAGTTTTGTGACCATCTTCTAACGGAAAACACGACTGAAACATGACTAGAATCCACTGCGCAGTCATTACGATGAAAACCCACGTCTCCCACGTCAGGATGAACATTGAATCAGGGTCGAACACAGTGTTGTGGTGCTTCAGCGACCCAAAGATGGCGTTCCGAATGATGATGACAGTGGATTGGCGTCGTATACGCCGCTGTACCTCTTTGTTGACCGCAGACTTGGCCAGCTTGTTGTTAAGCAATCGCTTCTCGAGCGTCAGCAGCTCCACCTTTAACGCGGGGAAGATCGCCTCCATTACGTGCAGCTGATCCCGTGAAACGAAGAGTAAAATACAACCACTGTTGGCGCTCACGTGATCTGTATACCCTTCTCCACGCTCCTGCTGTGTCAGGGCGGCCGTGCCGAAAAATCCTCCTCGAGGAACTTCCCGGGGTGGTCCACCAGCAGTCACGACGCACACCTCTCCTTCTAGCAGGAAAAACATCCCTGTGACGTAGTCTCCGTGGCGATACACGATCTCTCCTTGACCGTACAATATGAACTTCGCGTTCTCCACCATGACCTCTTCGAGTCTATCGCGCACTGAGCGGATGCCCTGAAGAAGCGCTAGCGTCTGCAACACTGGTAAGCAAATGCTCCGCAGTACGTCTATTCGAACCGGTCTCGGTAAATCCGCCAGCAGCTCGCCGATGACAGCTCCGCGGTGAGACGACCACCAATAGTCGAGAAATGACTTGACGCGATGGTGAATAGCTAGCGGTGCATTCTGTCGACGCAGAAACAACTGAATCCTCGTGCTAGTTGCGAAAAACTCCTTCTGCTCGAACGCAGAAGCTGTGAAGCGCTTCTGGACGTTATCGACCACAATGGCCGTGATCAGAAACCCGCTCAGCATGAGAAGAACCGCTGCGATCAGTTGCACATCCGTAGCGGGCTCAACACTTTTGCCCGGTGACGCCAGCACTCCGACTGCGTAGTACAATGAGCGCGAATACTCCAAAGCGCTGATCTCGCGGAGCTCAGTGATGTTTGCTCGTTCATTGAAAAACGTGCCGTTGCAGTTCTCCAGGTGAGTGGCGTTCATTCTGCGCAAACACAAATTGGTTGACGAGATCCATGCTTCCGCCTCATTGGGGTTGAAGCCTTCGATGTACGAGATAGTGAAGTGAATACACGCAACGATGTGGAAAAGCATAATCAGCAACACCCCCAGCAGCGTGAGTTGCCGTCGGTTGTTCACCGGATAGAAGTACTCGAGCTCGCTCAAGTCCTTTTGCAGGTAGACCACCCGCAGGAGGCGCGGCAGTCGCAAAAGACCGTATCTCTTCATGTGCAAGTATTCGTATGGGAGCGCACACATGAGGTCAAAGAAAAACGGGCCTTCAAAGTACCGGACCGCACTACGCATCGGATCCATGATCTTCTCGGAATCGGCAGTGTACGACAAACTAAAGTTGAGCAAAATGTCGACGTGCAGGCCGAACGTGAAGATCATGTCGATCGTTTGAGTTATCCACGAAGGATATTGCCACAACGGGAACACCATTTGAACTGGGATCATTAGCCACGTATAACACAGGTGCACTTGGAGCAGGATAAGCCACCATAAGCGGCCTCGCGAGTGATGATCGATGCACTTCTTCCGCAGGATATATCGCCAAATGCCACGTCTAGGTTGGACAAGGGACTCTGCGGATGGAGGTCTGTTGTGCATGGAGTGGTGTCTGGAAATGCTGTGATTCCCCGTAGATAGATGCGAAGCATGCGAGTCCACTGAATCAATCGTCGGGATCACCAGACTGCGCTTTTTTGTTGGCATCAGAGCATCGGAGAGGCTTCTTCTTGAGTTGAAATCGCCATTCATCGTCAAAACCCGCGTCAGTGTGCTGGTTATTGCAGAGGTGCCTGCCGCCAGCCCAGCGGAGATGGAATTACTGCGTCCAGCAGTCTTAACAACAATCGATGCATTGGGAGATACGATACTGTCGACAATGTAGTTGCTATCCCCCTGCATCTCCCTCAGAGCAGCTTCGACGTGTGCATCAATCATCATGGCACATCTCGGGTAACCATCGAGCACTCGTTCGCAATGAAACCGCGACAATTTGTAGAGAATCGCGTACGTGGTCGACATGACTGCTGCGGTGCGCTTTATGGACGAGAACACTGACAGTTCACCGAAGCAAGCTCCTTTGCGGATCTCACGCACAGTCACCGACTTAATCACGACAGCTAGGACACCCGAGTGGACGATGAACATGGCGTCCCCGTCATCACCCGCAGAAAACAGTGTCGTTTGTGCAGGAATCGCAATCATCTCCAGCAAACTCGTCATGGCCACGATGAATTGGTCGCTGCACCCTTCAAAAATCGGAATCTGGGCAAAAGTTGACTTGAGCAGCTCCACTTGGATATCGTTGGCTACCGATCGACATAACCTCTTTGCTGCCTCGCGGTCATTTGACTCTGCATCTGTGTAGTATCGCTAATGGGCATTTAGTGAAGCATGTTAGTGTTTTTCGCTTTCGTTGTGCTAGAATAAAAATTATAGGAGAGCGTACCCGCAGATACTCGACCGCTTGGGCTTGCTGGCTTTCGGGAACCCGGTGGAAGGAGAGAAGATGTACAAGCTGGTTAATGCGCGCCTCGACAGCTTCGGAGTGGCCACTCTCGCATTTGGAGATGACGAAAATCGTGGCAACCAGCGTCGTGAACATCGAAAACCCACAGAGAGCGACCAGCGTTGTGAACAAAAACTCGCTTATGTGGCGTGGTAGCTCTCCCTCGAACAATCCGGTCATGATTCCGATGCTCCAGAAGAGCGAGCTCAGATATTTCGTGTGCAGTGCGTGGTGGCTCTCCTCCTCTGGAGGCAGCCAGTGATTTGTGTGGTTCTCATTGTACCCGAAGCTGTAGCGTATGCACGCTAGCAGGTGAGCCATGTACCCCATGGAGACCACCACCTTGAGCAGCTTCAACGCGACAAAATTCTTGGCGTAGAGCTCGTCGAGGCTCGAAATGAATTGGCCGAGCCGCAAGCACCGCACAAACTTAAACAACGACAGCCTCACCACCATGTCGATGTCGCTCGTGAAGAAAGCCTGCACCGGTAGAATGGCGACCACGTCTGTCGCGAAATGGTACGATCGGAAGTACCGTCGCCGCGTGAGTTTCTTGTCCCGGACGAGGTTCCCGTCCGAGTAGAAGCCGGTATGTGCTCGCACGTAGAAATCCGCCAGGAAGGCGCTTTCGCACACCAGCGCCATGACGAACTCAGCGCTGGCCTTGGAGACAACGTACGGTTGGAATGCTAAAAAGTAGGGGACCATGAACATTTGGTAGAGCAGGCATAGCAGCAAAATGTGCTCCCACGCTCTCACCGAGCGGGATTTTGGGTCGAACGCGTCCGTGACGTCGTCGTCCAGCAACGTTCGAGCTCGGTTCTGCAGCGAGAACGCGTCCATGACCTGCTCCAGCGACCGTCGCCCCACCGATAGACTGGCCATCGATCGCCGTCGACCTTGAGAGACACTGCCACCCTCCACCCGCCGAACGGCGTATCCGCTGATCATACTCATGCTGGCTCACTGCTGCTCGGTCATACGCTTCGTAGGTATGGAGGGGGATTCGATTGATGGCAAGCGTTCGTGTGTCGTCCGCAGTCCCCGTCGAGCATGCCACCACCAAATTAAACCGCGAGTGCCAGCACGAAACCAACTTGCGCTCGAGCAGCTATCTCCGTCGCGGTAACGATTTCGTTTAGTTCGGGGGCGGGTCCTTCGCCTTGGACGCACACCAACTGCAGCCGGTTCCGGCAGCATGCCCGTTGTCGAGCGCTAAGAGAATTCAATCACGACACAGACACCTTCGAGTGGACACGGCAACACCGCTCTAATCTACTCACGATGCCGGGGTCACGACTTCGGTCCCTGAGCGTGTCCGGGATACTTGAAGAGATCATTATTCGACCGTCGAGACGCGCCCGAGATCCCCAGGCGGCGAGCCTCAAAGTATGGCATCAAGTGCTGCTGGTTAGTCTGTTGTACGAGTTTGCAGCCATCCCGTTCGTCATCACGTTCCAGCCCGAGACTCCGCCGAGCGGAAACACCGCTGCGATCCTCTTCTACACGGTTGAATGCTTTTTCCTCGTCGACTTCTACGTCAAGCTCACCACGGGCTTCTACAAGGACGGCAACCTGGTCAACGACATCAGAGTCACCCACGCGAGGTATCTCAAGTCTCGGGAGTTCGCGGTGGATTTATTCGCCATCATCCCATTTTCCACGCTACCCGTGCGGTTGTCGACGTCGTTGATGGTCTTGGAAGTCCACAAGGTGCTACGAGTGTACCGCGTCCCGAGATACCTGTCGACGGTGGACGACGTCTACGTTCGACACTTTGAGCTCTTGAAGCTGTCCAAGCTGCTGGTCGGCGTCGTGCTGCTGGCGCACTACATCGCATGTATCCGCTTCTCGTTCGGGTATGATGAGCACCACAACAACCACTGGCTGCCTTCGCCCCCTGAGCACGCAGCTACGACACGTTCGCAGTATCTGATGTCAATGTTCTGGGCGTTCGGCCTCCTGACCGGCCTCTTCGAAGGAGAGCTGCCCCACAACATCAACGAGTTCTTCTTCACTATCGCCGTCGCCATTTGCGGGTTTTCAGTGTTCACGTACCTCTGCGCCACATTTTTCCTGATCTCCAAGTGCGAGGCCACCAACTCCGAGGTTTCGGAGGCGCGAATCACGCAGCTCAAGCACATTTTAACCTTCCACCGCGTCCCCGATCACGTGCGGGATCCGATCATCGAGTATTTGCGAGTATGTGAGCTACGTACCGCGTATATTATCTAATTACTGTCTAACGTATTGTGTTGTCTTGCTTGCAGCACTACTACACGGGCACCGACACAATTGACCGCGAAGTAACCAAGCTTTTGTGTCCCTCTATCGGCAAAGATGTCCAGATCGAGCTCTTGAGGGGCGTGATTGCAAAAATCCCCGTGTTCTCCAGCTGCAGGCCTGAGTTTGTTGAGCTACTAACATCCCTGCTGGAGCGAGTATCTCTGCCGGCTCAGTGCACGCTCTTCAGCATAGGAGACCCCGGCGACGCCATGTACATCATTCATGCCGGAGTGCTGGACGTTATCGGGAGGAAGGCGAAAATCCGAGAACTTCGGAAAGACGATTTTGTTGGCGAGCTTTCGCTGTTTTCCAGCTTCCCTCGATCTGCTACGGTTATTACTAATACTTACTGTGTGCTCTACAAGCTTTCGCGCTTTCACACCGAGTTGGTTCTTGATACCTATCCAACTGCCGCGAGCGGGATCAAGCAGGTTGTCGATGCAATAATCGAGAAGACCCAGATGAAGAGCAAATTTGCGCCTGTGGAAGCAAGGCCGCTGATCAAGCCTCGTAGAATGAGCAGTAAAGATAATCTGAAGAACGCTGCCCAAACGCAAGTGTGGACAGGAATGACCGCCGCGGTGAAAAGGAAAACGAGTATTGTGATTCCAACGCTGTTCCACCCCAACTCCACGGCTCCTCCGGCAGAGGATGTCAGTCCACCAATGAGTACTGAAGTTTTGCGGCCACCTGTACGGCGCCCGCCGCGCCTACTTCTTCAGCGAGTTTTGAGTATGAAAAAGAAGCGCTTATCGGACGCGATGAAAGATGTGTACGATGAATACACAGCTCCTCGAATTGATGCCATTGCGCCGAAACCTTGGTGGGCAGTTCTGTTTTTGAAGCAAGGTCTGGATTGCAGTGACTCCTTTCGAATAGTGTGGATCATTGCATTGGAGATTGTTTTGATATTTAACTGGTGCTTGATCCCGCTGCAACTTAGCTTCCCAGCTTTTGACGACGTAGATTGGCTTGTATATGTGCTGAATGGCGCTGCTGATGCGGTTCTCTGGGCAGACATCTACGCGAATTTCAACCTGGCCTTCGTCCAGGCCTCCGAAACCATACGCGATACAACCAAGAGTGCGCCACGATACTTGCAAGGCGCCTTTGTTTTTGATTTATTATTCGCGCTGCCATACGAGGTTTTTGCACGCCCTGCTTTGCATTGCTTAGCCCGAGTTCCGCGTTTACTAAGGTGAGTGCATGCAGTGCATGCAGTGCTAGATCTAAGAATTTAACAGAACGCTGTTGTTCACAGGGTTTGGCGCGTCCCGGGGCATTTCCACGAAGTAGACGCAATTTACCCCCTTCGCAGCAAGCATCGCCTCATACTCTTTGCTGTGCTGCTGTTTCTGCTGATCCACATCGGAACGTGTCTGTACTTCAGCTTCACTTCGTTCGTGGGGTTCTGTGACGAAGAAGAGGGGTGGCTGTTGTATCACGACGTTGCGCTTCACCGCATTAACGAGACTCATTTTCTCGGCTACGGCAATGTCATATACAAGATCAACGATCCAGAGCTCGTGCATATCGCCACGATGCAGTACTTGCGCTCCTTTTACTTCGCAACTCACAAGTTCACTGGCTTGGGCAAAGGCGTTGAACCGGAGAATGATCTGGAGAATGTAGTGGCACTGTTGTTCATGTTGAGTGGATTTGTCATCACTGCCATCGTCGTGGATAATGTTCAAAAGCGGTTTACCGCTTCAGCGCACGAAGAAAAAGAGTTTTTTGCAATTCGCTCCCGTATCCAAGGGTTTTTGCGCCACCAGAACGTGCCATTCGCAATCCACCACCGCGTCAACTTGTTCCTCGAGTTTTGGTGGGCTTCCCATCGCGGGACATCCGTCGAAGAGTTGCTGACAGAGCTCCCTGTCTCCTTCAAAACGGAAGTGCTGCGAAGCATCTATTTGCCAGCTTTGCAGACGTTGGCTCTCCTGACTGGAGTTCGCCAGTTTTTGACGAATCTCGAGGACACTTTAGTCGAGAATGCCGTGATGATGTTGTTCGGTCAAGGAGAGTACATCTATCGAGCGGGTGATAACGCGCGTGGGCTTTATTTCTCGCTAGAAGGGCGTGTAGTCCTAGATAGTAGTGGCAGACGGACCAAGGTGTCGCGCGGAGGGTACTTTGGGACAGAAGTGCTGAGTGTTGACACGATGCAAGCAGGGTACATCGAAGACGCGGTAGCTGCGAGTGGGTGCGTCGTCATTTTTCTATCGAGAGACGCGCTTCACAAGCTTTACTCGAGTTTTCCGCCGCTCCCAAGTGAGTTGCTCCAGCTTGAAAGTCGACTGCTTCACACGAAGCTAGCGAAGTCGGCCTTCAACAGTCAAGACTTTCGTCAGTACTCGAAGAACGCGAGTCGCGTGTGTATCCTGTCGAGGCAGGAGCGAGCGATCGACCCCGATTCAAGATACGTGGTTTTGTGGGAGACGTGGCTGTCAATTGCTATGACTGTGCAATGGATTCACGTACTGATAAATATCTGTTTTGGTGCGCTCGTCGAGTCCGCCGCTACTACAGACGGAGTCACGATTGCACTGGAAGTCTCGTTCGTCGTCGATGTGTATGTCCGTCTATGCCTCGGGTATCGCGAGTTCGGCAATAAGGTCATGGACTTGAAATTGATCCGTCGGCGTTATCTCCGCTCGTGGTATTTCGTCGTGGACATCGCCGCGCTGCTCCCGCTATTCATGATTAACTGGTTGCCCTCGGTCAACCGCCGAGAGCTCTTCAATCTCAACAAAGTGGTGCGTTTGCTGAAAGTGCCCAACCAGTTCCGAGCCTTGGAGCAGCGGTACATCAAATTTACGAGCGAGCTGCGCATGATGAAGCTGGTTTACTACACGTTTCTCGCCACCCACATTCTGGGCTGTATCTACTTCGACTTCGCTTCTCACGCTTCGGGCCTCCACAGTCTGGTCCTCGGGGAGTCATCCACCACCAGCTTTGGGGAGAACTCCTGGTCGCTGCCGGCGTCTGTGGAACACGCGCCATTGCTTCACCAGTACTTCGCGTCCAACTTTTGGGCGTTCGGCATCATGTCAGCCTCAAACACGGGTGAACTCCCCCAGACTGCATCGCAGTGCCTACTTACGATCATCACGCTTATCATCGGATTCTTCCTGTTCGCGTACGTGATCGGGAACTTCACGGACATTATCGAGCTCGCGAACGCCGAGCACCGCGAGTTCAACACGAAGTTGGGATCGATCCGCCGTCTTCTGGTGCACTTCAAGCTGCCGTCGGGGCTGCAAAATAAAATCAAAACGCTGCTGTTTTTCAAGAGATTCCACTCCATCACGCAGGAGGAGGTACTTGAGCGTTGGCTGCCCCCTCCGCTCATGACGGATATTCGTCTGCTGAACTTGCATCCCATGATTGAGAAGGTGCCGTTCCTCAAGGGCATGAACGCGTCCATCACGCGAATGCTGGTGGCTCAGTTCGAGCAGGAGCTGATGCTCAAGGAAGAATACGTGTACAGGTTCGGCGACGACGGCACGGACATGTACTTCGTGTTCACGGGAATTCTCAGCATGTTCACGCCGAAGCGGAAAGATGCGCTGGGTAGTTCTCGTCGGTCGGAGGGTTTGCTAGAGATCGATCGGATGAGGCCACTGCAGAAGGTCAGCGATATCTCTGGAGGAGATTTCTTCGGGGAGAACGCGCTGTTCGCTGACGCGCCTCGGACGTGCTCAGTTCGTTGCAAGTCGTCGTGTATACTCTACTCTTTGTCGAGACATTCGTTGGAGATGGTGTTCGACTTGTTTCCAGAGTGGAAAACACACGTGCTCCAAACTGCGAAACTCCAACAAAAAGAGATGAAGCAGCGTGGGAATTCCGTCGTGACTCTGGTACGCAGTTTTAACAGTTCTCCTGGATTAAAACCCATCGAACTAGCACAGCTACCCACAGAGAATATTGTCCAAGGTGCACTCGTGTCTCCAGGAAGCTGGTGGTGCTCTCTAAACTGGATCAGCAGTTTGTCAGCCGTCTTGGAGACGCAGAGCCCGGCGCATATTATTTGGCTGCGTATTGTCACTGCGAGCACGTTCTACGTGGCCTTCATGCTGCCAAGTTGTGTTGCATTCGAGGCGTGTAGGGCCTGGACCGGACTCTCTCTAGGTGCAAATGCCCTCGAAGTGCTCTGCTTTGTCGTGTTTGTGGTAGACGTTTGGGTCAATTTACGGCTGAAACACACGGAGCTCGCAATGGAGCTATACGAGACTGACATTCGCAAGTCCTATCGCCACAACCGATTGGCGGTGGATATCATCGCAGCTCTTCCGATCGAGTATCTGTTCTACGTGTTTTCCCCGCCAGCGGAAGTTGCCTGGCTCAGTGTGAACCGATGCGTCAAGGTGCTCAACGTGGCGCACTACATGAACGAGATCCATCGCCAGAGTGTTTCGTACGAGTCGGGTCGCCTCCAAACCATCTCGCTGCTCTACATGCTGGTCATTTACTGGGGTGCGTGTGCGTACTTGATGTTCGCAGACCTCGAGGGGTACGGTACGGAATGGAACTCGTGGTTCCCGTCCACAGAGCTCGACACGGACGAGAACTCACCCTTGTCCGTCTTGTACCTGCGTCTCCTTCGCGGGTTGTTCTTCGCAGTGACTGCGTTCATCAAGAAGGGGCGGACGTTCATGCCGGAGGGCAACGGCTTCATCTTCGCCCTCATCGTGTGCTTCTTGGGCTTGATGGTGATGGCGTTCATGATCGGCGAGATCGCCAGCCTCTTCATCTCCTCGATCGACAACGAAGTCAACTACCGCAAGAACCACATCGCCGTGGAGCACACAATCGCCCGGTGGAAGGTCAGCCCAGCGCTCAACGCTCGGGTGCACGTCTTCCTGTCCAACCTGTGGACCTCGCACCGTGGTGTAGCCTACCAGGAGGTGTTCAGCACTCTACCCCCGCAAATTCGTCGAGAAACCGTGCTGTACATTGTCGAGCTACCGCTCCAAGCGTTGATTTTCAAGGTCTTCCGTCCGCTAGCGCAGGGCGATGGTCCCAGTCTAACACGACTCACCCAGGCTATCGCAGACCAGCTACGGTTCGACAGCTACCCCAGCGGGGAGTATGTACTGCAGGAAGAGAGGATGCCCGAGGGGGTCTTCTTCGTAGTGTCCGGGCATTTGTTGGCGACTACGAAGACTCGAGGCCCCGACCAGCCCGTCGCGCAGTACACGAGGGGTGACTACTTCGGAGAGCGCGCCATCCTCACTCACTCCATGAGCAACGTCACGGTCCAGACGCAGATGCCGTGCGACCTGTTCCTGTTGAGTACGCACAGTCTCATCAGCATTCTGAGCGCCGACGAGTTCTTTTCAATAGTTCAGATCTCGGTCGAAAGTCTGTTCCACGCCCTGCAGCGCCAGCAGCGCAAGCAGGGAGGTCTCTCTCCGTTCCCAATGACCCCTTCGGTTTGGGAGCAGTGTCTGCGGAAGGTGCTCCAGCGACAGCAACTCAAATGGGCGCTGAATAGCAACAACAACCCCGACGGAGACTCGTCGAACGCGTCCAAGGGCGATGTGCTTTGGAGCAAGCTACTCACCAGCATCCTCGACAACAGCGACGCCACGCTCTCTTGCTTCCAAGCGTTCCGTCCGTTTCTAGAGATGGCAGGGCCCAAGGGCGAACTCTTCGATCGGAGGGTACCTCCGCGACGTATTGTGAACGGTCTCGCCACCTCCCGCAAGAAGCCTGGGGAGAACTTCCGTTCGCTCGCTCGCCAGATCGGTATCGCGGCGATCAGCACGAAAAACCGCGTGATTCCGATGCTGCACGGGAGTACGCTCTCGCGCGTCAGCTCGGTCTCACGATCCAGCTCCGTTTCGAGGAGCAAAGATCGATCCACGCGGTGGTTCACCGAGAGATCGCAGCGCGTTCATGACCAGCCCAGCGGGGAGTAGCTGTGCAGGTTGTAGTTGAACGTATGTGTAGTTCCAGCATACACTAAGCTTAGTCGTTCGTTGCCTTGGAATACGTGCCTTGGAATACGTGACGACTGAGAGACTTTCACAACGTCGTGCTTGTAGTTGGAGCTACTCACACGTCTGGCAAGGTAGATTCGGAAGTTGCAGTGAGTGTGGAGGGCTGGAGCATCCTTAAACAACAACACGGCAGGTCGCGAACCCAGGAATTCGATCACATGAAGTTAAGATATCTTCAGAACTCGGAATTGATTTTGTTTTCATAGATGCAGTTGAAGCTGCGAATCGCGTCTGGTAACCCGAAAAATATACACTTGTTTTACCTTCCTAGTCATCTTGTCGCCGGGTGGGGGTCATCACATCAAGCGCAATTGGGGGACTGATACCCGGCAGCAATTGCGATGAACCTACCCTGGAAGGCTGAAAAAACTCTCGTTGAAGTTGGTTCTCAGATATATACGGAGGACCTGCAGGTGCGGGATGGCTGTGCATTCCTGACTGATATCCAGGGTTTAACGTAGCAGTTCGACCCGCATCGGCACTCGCTTCGCCTCACGAACGAGCAGGACATGTAGCCCTCAATTCCAAAGGACTCCCCTGGGCTAAAAGAAATTCACTCAAGTGGCTGTAGACCTCGACGATGGGGTGGTCGGCGCGGACAGCAGTGCAGTAGGTAGTCGAAGCGAGCGTACACACCAACAAGGCAGGTTTCTACGCGAACACGGGCTATCGTATGATATGCTGGCCAGCTGGCGAGTTGATGGAAGTGTCCAGTAGAGGGCTTTGCTAGCCCTTCCTTGAGCTGCTGTGTACGCGTTGTGCAGAGTATTCTAATACATCCTATTTTACCTGCGTGAGGGTGCGTTTCCGCCACGAAACAATGTAGATTGACGAGTGGCAGCACTATAATGTACATCTACACAGCAGGGTTCGTCGTCGACGCTCGATACATATTGACATGTTTTGCCGCAACCAGCCCACATAGTATATACCTCCCTATGCCCAGCCGGCTCGGCTCAGTGAGCCGATGCGTGCAGGCAGTCACGCTTCCCGGTGCTATCTCCAAGCGATGTGCTCGTTGCCCTAGCGGATCCGCTGATGTGCTTTTTTGTGGGATTAATGGCGGCACCGCGGAGATTAACGCCTGGATTCGCCCAAACATTTGACGACGCCAGCCGCCCGCGTCCTCGTGAGCAATACCCGCCCACAGCAAGCAGAAATCCAGGCGTGAGCCGGAGTAGCAGCGGGCAGTTCCACAGCAGCTCCACGCCATGTGCGCCCTCATGTCAACAAGCCTAGCGGAGACCGTGGAATCGTGGTTGGAGCCTCAAGACTTCAGGGCTCTGCACTGCAGCAGGTCTCGCTCTTATCCCGCATGGGGCGATTCATCTGCTTTGACAAAGGACAGCGACGTCTCTGTGCGCGCGTTCCGGCAGGCCACGGGCTGCTTCCTCAACGTCGAAGTTGCAGCGTGTTCCGTTCTGCGCACGGGTCCAACAGGAGCTCATTTCCAATTCCACCGCCTCCGACGCAGGTCCCGAACAACACTCCACCCCTTTCAAGACCTACCTGCTTCGGATCCGGACTTCACCTCTCACCATGTCGAAAGGACCGTTCCTCACCGGCGAGGACTGCAAGTCAGCCTTCAACCTCTTCTGCTGCATCTACGGCATCGGTACCCTCGGCATGCCGGGTAATTTCGCTCGTGCCGGTCCGACGATCGCTGTCATCGCCATGGCCTTCATGGCGTTCGCCAACATCTACTCGTCGATCACCATGTCCAAGGTCATGCTGCTGGCACCCCGTTCCGTCAAGACCTTTGGCGACCTCGGTGAATGGAGCATGGGCAAGACCGGCCGCTGGTTGTGTGTCGTCTCGCAGATGGGCTCCTGCCTGTTGATCCCGTGCGTGTTCCTGGTGCTTGGTGGTCAACTGCTTGACGGTCTCTTCTCCGGTGCCTTCAGCCAGTCCACCTGGACCATCCTCATGGCTCTTATGGTGCTGCCGGTGTGCCTCGTGCCCACGCTCAAGGAAGGCTCGGGCGCTGCGTTTGCCGGCTGCATGGGCACGATCATCGCCGATATCATTGGTGTTGCAGTGGTCATCCACGGCATGCGTGGCCACCCGGACGTGCCGTTCCCGGATCTCAAGTTCTCCCAAGTCGCCGGTGTGTTTGGCAACCTGTCGCTCGCCTACGGTGCCGGTATCGTGATTCCCGACCTGCAGCGCCAACACAGCGACCCCACTCGCATGCCTCGTGTGGTCGGTGTCACGGTCGCTTTCGTGTCGGTTTTGTTCCTGGTGCTCGCCAGCACGTCTTACTCCGCCGTGGGCTGCCAGATCTCGGGCAACCTGCTCTTCACGATCTACCCGCACAAGGAGACTGGTCTCACCTCGCTCGGCTTCAAGCCGAACTGGGGCATCGTTGTGCTGGCCTACCTGTTCATGCAGCTTCACATCACCATCGCCTTCTCGGTCATCCTGAACCCGGCTTTCTACATCTCGGAGCGTCTGCTGCTGGGAATGCACAAGGTCAAGAACGAGGAGCTCGAGAACGGATTCGGCTACGAGCAGTCGGGGTCCCCGGCGCACGCTCTGGCGAAGAAGTCAGACGCCGGGTTTTCCAACACAAACAACTCGGTTGTGAACGAGAACCGCCGCTCCAAAATGTCATACGTGTCGGTGGCTGACTCGGAGCGAGTGCACAAGGACGACGAAGAGGAGGAGGCTGCGGAATACACCGGTACCAACGTGATCAAGTACGTTGTGCTGCGTATCGCCATAGTCGTCGTCCTGGTGATCCTCGCCATCGTGTTCAAGGACCATTTTTCGGAGTTTGCCGACTTCGTGGGCGCCTCATGCATCACCATGAACTGCATCCTGCTGCCGATCGTGTTCTACCTCATCAAGGCGTGGGAGCGCGTGCCCGTGTACGAGAAGGCCGCTGCCATTGTGGTGGTGATCGTGTGCTTCATCCTCGGATGCTACGTCACGTATACCACCGGCAAGGCGCTGTTTTCCCCCACGGAGAACGATGCCGAGTTCCCGTTCTGCTCGTCCGAGTTTGAGAACACCATCTACTACAACTACACGGCCGAGCACGAGGGTTAAACGTCTCTTGTTAGACATGTACATGTACGCAGAATTTCTGCCTTGAATGAACGTTCTTTTTGTTTTCAGGATTGATCTTATCGCAATTTGAGATTCGCAATTGTCTATCAAGCTTCTCGTTATCGAGTTGACCCACAAGATATTTATGATTTGGTTTGCACGCAAAGTATTCATGAAAAGGCTAAAGCATCGACAATACAAACTTGTTTTCTGCGGCTTTGTAATAAGTGACGGTGTCGGTAGAACGTACCCAAAGCACCTGCCTAGTTCTCGTGAGCGGCCGTGTAGTTGTAGTAGACCTTGTTCTCATACTCGGAGTCACAGTACGGGAACTCGGCATCGTTGTCCGTGGGGAAGAACAGTTCCTTGCCGGTGGTGTACGTGACGTAGCATCCGAGCACGAGGCAGACGAACAGCACGATGCTGCCCGCAACCTTTTCATAGGCCGGAACACGCTCCCACGCCTTGACGAAGTAGAACAAGATAGGCAGGAGGATGCAGTTCGTCGTGATGCACGATGCGCCCACGAAGTCGGAGAACTCGGAGAAGTGGTCCTTGAAGACAATGGCCACAATCACCAGAATGACAACAATGACAATGCGGAGAACGGCGTACTTGAGAGCGTTGGCGCCAGTGTACTCAGCAGCCTCTTCCTCCTCGTTGTCCTTGTGCACTCGCTCCGAGTCGGCCACCGAGACAAACGACATCTTGGAGCTCCGACGCACCGGGTGGTTGATGCTGCTGTGTCCAACGTCCGACTGCTTCGACAGCAAGTCAGCAGGCGTAGCGGACTCATCGTAGCCGAAGCCGTTCTCAAGCTCCTGGTTCTTGACCTTGTGCATTCCCAGCAGCAGACGCTCGGCGATGTAGAAGGCCGGGTTCAGGATGACCGAGAAGGCGATGGTAATGTGCAGCTGCATGAACAGGTAAGCCATCACAACGACACCCCACCTCGGCGCAAAGCCAAGAGACGTCATGCCCGTGGAGCTGTCCGGGTAGATCGTGAAGAGCAGGTTGCCCGAAATCTGGCAGCCCACGGCGGAGTACGCAGTGCTCGAGAGGATCAAGAAGAGGCACGACACGAAGATGACGGTGACTCCGACCACACGCGGCATGCGAGTCGGGTCGCTGTGCTGACGCTGCAGGTCGGGAATCACGATACCCGCTCCGTAGGCGAGCGACAGGTTGCCAAACATGTTGGCCACCTGCTCGAACTTCAGGTCCGGGAACGGCACGCTTCCGTGGCCGCGCATGCCGTACATCACCACCGAGACACCGATGATATCGGCGATGATCGTTCCAAAGCACCCCGCGAAGGCGGCTCCAGAGCCCTCCTTGAGCGTGGGCACCAGGCACACGGGCATGACCATGAGAGCCATGAAAACGGTCCAAGTGTTTTGGCTCCACGCGTCCGGGAAAAGGCCGTCGAGCAGTTGACCACCGAGGATCAAGAACACGCACGGGATCAACAGGCACGAGCCCATTTGCGAGATGACGCACAACCAGCGGCCGGTCTTGCCCATGCTCCACTCGCCCAGGTCACCGAACGTGTTGACCGAGCGAGGGGCGAGCAGCATAACCTTGGACATGGTGATCGACGAGTAGGTGTTGGCGAACGCCATGAAGGCCAAGGCGATGCAGGCCAGCGTGGGCCCGGCGCGAGCGAAGTTGCCGGGCATACCAAGCGTTCCAATGCCGTAGATGCAGCAGAAGAGGTTGAAACACGACTTGAGGTCCTCGCCGGTGAGGAACGGTCCCTTCGCCATGGTGAGTGGGGTGTCGAACTGTGAGGAGGAGTTGCTTGTGTTGAAGACGGCGAAAGTGGAAATGAGCTAGAACCAACTCGACCCCAACCGAGGCTGCCATTTCGACGTTGAGGAAGGGGGCCCCTCTACTGTACTCAGCATTTAACTACGCACACTGCATCAGCACATGCACGTCCGTGTGTGAGCCAGGGCCGTTATTCTTCAACATCGTTTCAAGTGCCCGCTGGTCCGGCTCAATGAGGCGGGCTCTGTACTTTCGAGTCGCCGTGCGGCGTAAGCTGTGATGCTCCAGGCACAAATCTTACCTTTGAATCTCTGGTACACTCGTTCCCGAAAGTTTAGCCCAGGCCGATTAAGAGAAGCTGAAGGCAGCACTGAAGATGCATCAGCGCATGCCACCACTCGAACTGAGCCCGACGAGCTTTCCAGAAGTCGACGTTTGAATCCCTCGCGACCAAGAAGGAGGGATAGCAGCATGAATTATAGTAATCGTATCCTGCCGTTGAAGTCGAGGTGTATCATAGAGCAAAAGTTTCGCGCTGGGCTATTCAAGCTCAAATCGTTTGCAGCACATCGCTCGGAAACAGCAGGCTGAGCTTTTTGGCTTCGAGCCCAGCATCTGACTCTGGAAAATCCCGTGTTCGACAAGGTGTTCCGGCGGATCGAGCTCACAACGCCTCAACGGCGGCGGCAAAGCCAAAAATTCTCCGTGCTGAACAATGCCGACACAAGACTGGAGTCTAGCGAGGAATGCCGTGCCAGCAGCAAGGTGCTGCGGCGAGAGTTGTCTGCAGCGTGCAGTGGGGTGTGATCCATCGGAAGCGATTACAGTTCGCTCCGACTACAGAATCCACCTTGCAGCCGCAATGCAAAGCGATCGAGCATCGGCCTCCGTATCTCTGCTATAATAACCAAGGTGAACATTTCGTAATCAGGAGCAATGTGTACGTACACGGCACATTCACCGCAAAAGCACTCTTGGCATGGGTCGGCTCGGGCCGGTGCAGCGTTGGGGCATCCGTATCTGCAAACGCGATGACAAATTGTTGCGAGAATTAGTCTGAGGATCATAGCAGGGTATGGTCGCGGACGGCTACGTGGTTGCGCACCGTGGTGTTCTGGTGGAAACATGAAAACGCCACCGCACTGTGGTCCACTGGTCGAACTGTAGTCTTCCCGACGTGTACTTGCGCAGTGTAACTGAACCGTCAGCAGTCTCCGATAGCCGGAGCCTCCATGTGCCAACGTCGGGGATGCGCTTGTCCAGGTAGGGAGCGATGTGCAGCAGGAGCATCCACGGCAAAACTCGAGAACGGATCTTTGGGAATCGACAAACGACGCAGCCGAAGAGCGACAAAGCCCTCGGTATGCAGTTGTCTGCTGTTATATATGTGTATCCGCCGCTCTCAACATCGGCAGCAGTACACCGATTCGTGCTTAATTTAAAGACCCAATACACGAAGGGTAGTCGTGTTTCCTAACTCGGTGCTCGGCTGCTTCCTAGAACGTTGTGCAGTCAGGAACGATGTTGCTCCTTACGAGCATCGCATTGTTTTCCCTGTCAGCACGTTTCCCGAGAACTGGTCACCAATAACCGAATACTTGTTCATCGTCGTCCCAGCCAGCGCGTAGCTTGCATGGTGACCGAGATCACGCCGGGCATGGAGCTGGGATCTCTGGTAGCCAGGATAGTGCAGCTTTTGAAGTTCTAGCAATACCCTCAGAGCTTGTCGGCAAGCAGCGGCATGTCTCTATGAGCTGGTGCCTTCACCGCACTTCAGAAACCCAGGCTAAAGATTTGCAAGTGAGCCAGGCCGGGTACAGTATGTACTGTAACTAGGTTATGCTGCAGAGATCAGGTTGGACCCATCTTGGTCTACATGTATCGCTAATCGAGAAGATCGTTTTCACAAGGTGCGTCGCGGAAGGTCCTCTACTCTGTCTCCCCAATGCCGATAGCCGCAGGCCGGCGGTGGGTGAGATCCATGCACGCGCAGGGAATTCATAAGCGTAATTATGGATGATCCACTAGTAAACTTACCTCAGAATGAAGCCGACAACACTACACCAAATCTGTTCGGGGTTCACTGGTGGCATTGGTTTTGGTTGTCTAATTGATTTTATTGTGTGCTATTCAACATCCAATACCGCGCTCGGTAGCAGCAGCAAGGTGAGTCGATGTCAGAACTGCAACTAATACGCACCCGTGAGCTTGAATAAACGCGTTCAAGACTCGTGCTCCGCCGTGTAGTTGTAGAACACGGTGTTTTCGTACTCAGGCGCGCAGTACGGGAAGAGAGCGTCCGAGTCCGACGGAGCAAACAGGTTCTTGCCCGCCGTGTATGTGGAGTAGCAACCGAGCACAAAGCACACCACGAACACAATGATGGCGGCAATCTTCTCGACCTGTGGAATGGTATCCCAAGCCTTGATCAGGTAGAAAGCCACCGGCAGCAGGATGCAGCTCATGGTCAGGGACGAGGAACCCACGAAGTCGGCAAAGTCGGAGAAGTGGTCCTTGAAGAGAATGGAGAGCACCACAAGGATCACCGTCATGCAGATGCGAAGCACAACGTACTTGATCGCGTTGGCGCCACGGTACTCGGCGGCCTCGGCGTCAGTCTCTTCGTGGCAGTTGCAGTGGCACTTGCTCTCCACCGGCGCAGCGTCGGGCTGCTTCAGAATGTTGTCCGCCGGGCTGGCAGCCTCGACGTACTGCACGCCGCTCTCGACGTCCGCCTGCTTCACCGCCTTGTGCATTCCCAGGATCACGCGCTCGGCGAAGTAGAAGGCGGGGTTCAGCAGCACCGAGAACGCGGTCGTGATGTGGAGCTGCATGGCCAGGTACGCGAGCACCACAGCGCCCCAGTTCGGCTTGAAGCCCAGTGACGTGAGCCCGGTGCTCGAGTCCGGGTAGATCGTGTACAGGATGTTGCCCGAGATCTGGCAGCCCGCGGACGTGAAGGGCACAACGGACAGCACGACGAACAGGATCGAGATGATCACCATCGTGAAGGTGATCACGCGCGGCATGCGGTGCGGCTCCGTGTGCTGGCGCTGCAGGTCCGGGATGATGATACCAGCGCCGTAGCTGAGCGCAAGGTTACCGAACGTGCCCGCCACCTGCGAGAGGCTGACGTCCGTCTGCGGGACGCTCGGGTGGCCACGCATGCCGTGCATGACGACAGCGACGCCGATCACATCCGCCACGAGCGTGCCGACGCACCCCGCGAATGCAACGCCGGAACCCTCTTTCAGCGTTGGCACGAGGCACAGCGGTAGCACCATGGCGGCCATCAGGATGATCCAGACCGTCGGGCTGAACGCTCCCGGGAAGAGACCATCAAGCAGGCCACCGCCAAGCACCAGGAAGACGCACGGCACCAGAACGCACGAGGCCAACTGGGAGCCCGTGCACAGCCAGCGGCCGGTCTTGCCCATGGCCCATTCACCGAGATCGCCGAAAGTCACGACGGAGGCGGGCGCGAGCAGCATAACCTTGGACATGGCGATCGACGCGTAGACGTTGGCGAAGATCATGAAGGCCATGGCGATACTGGCGTACACCGGGCCAGCGCGGGCGAAGTTGCCCGGCAGACCAAGCGTACCAATGCCGCAGACACAGCAGAAAAGGTTGAAGGAGATCTTGATGTCCTCGACCGTGAAGAACGCTTCCCTCGCCATGGTGAATTGGACGAAAAGTGTCGAGTTGGGGGTGTAAAACACGAAGTGAGTGGTGTGGTGCTTGGCCCTGTAGCGCGTGTCGGCCGCGTTGTACCGTTGTAGTAATGTAGGCGAGCATGTTTAGATGCAGCCTTCCTCGTCCAGTCATGCGCACTGCATGAGACAGACGAACGAATTGAAGCGAGCAGCGCCGCGACTCGCGTGTTAGAGTTCCGGACATCGGTGCTATAGGTCAGGGCGATTCAGCGTGTCGGTGGCTCAGGCGACTGTCATCGCCGCTGATAGAGCAGATCTCTCCTCCCTGTTCCCCGAGTCACATGAAGAAACCAGTTCTCACAGCTTGCGGAGACCAGGAGGGTTATGGATCGTTGGTCCTCAGTTCCTGGACTTGCGATGGGATGCTTCGCAGTTCGTCTACTGTCTTCGTCTACCGCACATGAACGTTTTCTGTCGGGTTTGCACGTTGGTGTGAGCACCATTCAAGGTGTTGTGCGTTATCGAGTGTGGCACGGGTCAGTCGAGCAACGAGTGGCCCATGCGAGCAGCTTGGTGGGAAGTGTCGATGACGACCGATGGCTGCGCTCGACAAGAAGTTAGGATTCCTGCGTTGTTGAAGTCAAGCCCACGTGGTAAGCAAAAACCGAGTTAGCGTTCATAAAACTGGTCGATTTACCACGATGCAGCGATTCCATGTTGGACACTGCATCGCGAATACGGTACACTTACCACGCTGGTGTTTTGTCATTTGACGGTCAAGTCAAGAGTACGCCGCGTAGCCTCACACAGTTTTCAATTCGCAGCATTCCTAGCAACGGACGGGCTACATACATCCATTCGTCTGAATTACGTGTTCTACTCTTGTTTACTGTAGATTCATGCTGTTTGGTTGTAGTAGATCGTGTTCTGGTACTCCGGCTCGCAGTACGGGAACGTGGCGTCCGAGTCTGAAGGCGCGAAGAGGTTTTTGCCTGCCGTGTACGTCGAGTAACAGCCCAAGACGAAGCACACCACCAGCACTATGACGGCAGGGATCCTCTCGTACAGCGGAACATGGCTCCAGGTCTTGGTAAGATAGAAGATTGTCGGCAGCAGGATGCAGTTGGCCGTGATGGCCGATGCCCCGACGAAGTCGGCGAAGTCTGAGAAATGGTCCTGGAAAATGATCGACAGCACCACCAGGACGATGACGATGGTGACGCGCAGCGCAATGTACTTGATCGTGTTCGCTCCGCCGTATTCAGCCACCTCAGCCTCGTGGGCGTGGTTTGGCAGGCGATCAACAGCAGCAAGCGGAGGAGGCACAAGAGACGTCTTCGATCGACGGTCCGATGAGATGCTGATGCGAGCAACGTCGCTAAGTTTGGCAAGATCCTCCACTGGCGTCCCAGCTTCCTGGTATAGCATGCCGTTCTCAATGTCCTCCGGGGTCTGTTGGTGCATGCCCAGTACCAACCGCTCAGCGATATAGAAGGCCGGGTTCAGCAGCACAGCAAATGCGATCGTAATATGCATCTGCATGGCCAAGTAGGCGATCACGACGGAACCCCACCTCGGCGCAATGCCCACGGAAGTGACACCAGTGGTCGAGTCCGGGTAGATCGTGTATAAAATGTTGCCCCCGCCTTGGCAGCCCATGGAGAAGTACGGCACCATCCCGATAACCATCAGCATGCACATGATGAAGATCATAGTGGCGCCCACGACGCGCGGCATGCGGCTCGGCTCGCTGTGCTGGCGCTGCACGTCCGGGAGGACGATCCCCGCTCCGTACCCAAGCGAAAGACTACCGAATGCACCGATGACTTGACCCAGGTCGAGGTCAGGCGTCGGGATGCTCGGGTGGCCCTCCATCCCGTGGACGATGATCGCGATGGCGAGGCCGTCGGCCACCAGCGTGCCCATACATCCCGCAAAAGCGGCACCTGCTCCTTCCTTGAGTGTCGGTACCAGACAAAGCGGCAGCACAGTCACCGTCATCAAGACAATCCAAACCGTGGGGCTGAAGGCACCAGGAAAAAGTCCATCAAGAAGGCCACCGCCGAGAACGAGGAAGACGCATGGAATAAGCAGACACGAGCCCATTTGCGAGAGCACTGCCAGCCAGCGGCCGGTCTTGCCCATGCTCCATTCGCCCAGATCGCTGAACGTCTTGACGGAAGTCGGAGCTAGCAGCAGCACCTTGGACATGGAGACCGAAGCGTAGATGTTGGCAAACGCCATGAAGGCGGTTGCGAAGAAGCCCAGCACAGGGCCAGTGCGAGCGAAGTTACCGGGCATACCGAGCGTACCAATGCCGCACATACAGCAGAACAGACTGAAGGCCATCTTGAAGTCCTCCAGAGTGAAGAACGGTTGTTTGGCCATGGCTCAGTGCAGTGGCAACGAGATTGCTGGGGTGAAATGTGAGGTTGGGGCGGAAGATGACCAATTCGAAAGTGCGATACGAGGTGAACGGATTGGTGTTGGGGGCTGATGAAGACGAAAGCGCATCCGTCAAAGGTAGACAGTAGCTCCGCCCGAAACGTCCATGAGGGACACTTGTGTCTCCGGTGGTGCGACCAACGGTATGGCTGCTTCTTGCCTGTGTCACGAGCACAAGTCCAATAAACAAGACGAGCGGGGGCGTGTCGGCAAAACGCCACGCTGCGCGAGGATCGTACTATTCCGGCGCAAGGACATGAGCCAGGGCAGAGCAGGTTTGACGCGGAAGACTGCACTTGGCAGCGATAGCTGCGCAACCATTTTCCCATCCTGCGTGCAAGGAACGCTGGCCATGGCCGGCCTTGGCCACACGCGTGCCTCCCCGCGCTCTCCGTCACCCATGGGAGCGCATTCCTTTCATGCATAGTCTCGGCGGGCACGAGCAAAGGCGCCACATGGACTGCGTTTCTCCAGATTGCCCCCGACCTATAGCTGCTCTGAAGCGCGCTGACAGAAGCCTGCTGGAGTCTAGCGTCAACACCAGCAGGGCTCATATAGGCAGGTTGTACTAACCTACTGTTTGGTTTACTTAAGTATCTGCTGATAAGCAGCACAGTTCGGTTAAAAGCTCGTTGATGTAACTTTAATTCTGAAGATGGTGGGCACTTTACTTGGTTTTCATTTGGTAGCCCCCGCTGCTTCAGTCTGTACATGTCCGTTGATCCAAGCAGTCAGTAGACGTAGGTAGTCGCGATGAGTACCGTACGTCGAAGCTCGAGGGGTATTTACAAGTGCACTTCAGCAGTTCATGACGATCGCCTGGCAATATATTGATGCACATCATGCGGGATCTTAGAGAGCTCCACGCCCGTCTACGTTCGTCTACAGTGCCAGCGTCACAACGGCACACTGTCATTCGAGCACAAGAACACTGATCCTACAACTCGAAGCTGGCCAACACTGGGTTTCCACAGCTCTTTCGCCGCCAAGGCCAGCGACAATGGAGAATTCGGTCATCGAACCACAAATAGATAAAAAAGGCGGTATCCACACCTATCAGCCAAGTTTGATGTTCAAATTAGTATAGTAAGAAGTAAAAAAAATAGTTTGCACTACATGTATCAGGAAGAAGCAGCTCAGCCCTCTGATACCTGCAAACGTGTTTATATCTATTCAACCAAAAGCGAGTTCACGCCTCCTGTAGGATTCAATTCATATATTGCCATGCTGCCGTAGGTACAGCCAGATTTTTTTTTGTTGATAAATTGGAAGTACCAAGTAAGTAGAAACGGTAAGATAACCTCGTGCGTTGATCGCATTAGCACAAAATGCTTTTCCTAGCACAGCAACGACCACCTCAAACGTATTCATGACCGCGACTCCGAGTCTCTCACCGGAGAGCTGCTTAAAACGCCGCCTCGATACAAGTTCAGCCAACGAAGCTCGTAATTACTCATTACCCAGTGGGGTGGGTCGCCAACCTCGTTCTCCTCATTCTACGAACTCCCTCCAGGGAGTCAAATCGAACCAACCTGCTACAGCCATGTCGGCCGCCTCGCGAGTTCTCGACAACGATGTCGGCAACGCCAAGATTTCGGGCATCTTCTGGCTCATGGGGGGTCCCATGCCGTCCGTGACGGGCAAGTCCAGCTGGGACTGGCCGTCGCTCGTGGGGGTCTTCGGGGGCTTCACCGACCTGGCCGAGGACATCCTGACCGTCACGGACATCAACCACATGGGCCGGTACGGCGACGTGGGCTTCCGCTGGTACCTGCCGGTGCCCCCGGGGCTGCTGGCGGAGGTCGAGGCCTGGATCCGCTCGGAGCTGCAGCGCCTGGCGCTCTACCTGCCCTTCGTCGACGAGAACGGGGACGAGATCCACAACTTGCTGAGCCTCGCCCCCGTCCACGAGGGGCTCGTCCGGAACGTGTTCGAGATGGCGGCGGAGGCCTTCGGCCTCGACCCCTCGAGTCTGCAGACCAGCCTGTAGTGAACACTTAGTTAGTGAACAATTAATGAAGACCTGGAAGGCCTTGGTGTGCCATTGTGCATTTCGTGTCTATCTACTGCATGTACTGTGGTTTTAGAACTGCAGGGCTCGACGCACGGGCGGACTGGGGCGCAGCAGCGTTCGGATCCTGTGCATGGCTCGGTAGGCGTCGAGGACGGTCTCGCGCGTCACCCCCCGCGTCTCGATCGTCTCCATGTGGTTCACCGCCGCCGTGACGATGTCGAGACACTCGTCGTACGCGATGGCCACGGCCAGACTTCTCGGTTGGTGGACCAGCGTCGTCATCCGCTCAGCGGCAGCGACGATGGCACGCGAGCACGTCTCGAACGTCGGCGGTTGTTGATGATGGAGGTGACCGCTGTCGTTGTCGCTGTCGTCGTCGGAAGTCCAGGCGATGGCGGAGCTGCCGCAGCTGTATCGGACCGTCGACGCAGTTCTCGCCAGCTCCGTTGATTGAAGCTCGTAGCTGTACTCTGGGGTGGCGATGTGATGCGCCGCGCTGATGGTGTCCGGGGTGCTCATGCTGCGCGTCTTTCTTGACTGCTTGCGGTGACTTCAGGTGTGAAGGTGCCGGGTGTGAGCGAAAGACCTCAAGAAAGTACTTCCGCATTACTTTTGCTTGGCGTTGAGTCGAGAGGCCTGGAACTTGTGCGGTGAAGGAGCGCCCGGTGTCACGGACGAGTTCACGTCTGGAAGGCTGTGGCGATGAACGGTGCGTCTGGTTGGGATGATCGGATCTCGGCGATCTACAGCGCTCGTGTTGGCCTTTGGAGTGTCGATGGCCGTTGCGGGCCGCGTGTCGTCCTCGAAGCCTAAAGGCATGCTCATGACAGACTGCTGGACCGTCAACAAGTTTGCCATGAAGTCCTGTGTCTTCGTCTCGACTGCTGCAGCGGTCACATTCGAGCTCCCCCCACCAGAACTTACTAGCCCGCGACTACTACCTGTTGATGCAACAGACTTCTTCGTAAGCAAACTCGTATCGGCGGTTGAGTTGCGGTGAGGTAGCGCCGCTTTCGCGTAGATGAAGCAGTCGCTCGTCGCCATTGCATCCGCTCCGGTTGTCATCACTGTCTGCGTACTTCCTCCTCTATTAAGCATGTCGTCAAGTGTATCCGAGTTGTTCCCAGGCCCACCGCTGTGCGAAACTTGGTTTTGAGCCGTGTTGCCTCCAGATCGAGGGGTTCTTGGAGCGGCTATAGAAGGTCTTCGGGGCGGCACGGCTGCACCAGGCCCGAGCATTGTTTTTCCAGACATGCTGGCAGCTACCGAGCTCACAGCCTTGAGCATCTGCTGCATCTTCTTCTGAGAGCTGTCATTTGAGTCCTGTATTTCAAGTCGTAGCACTTGCATCTTCGAGGAAAGCTGAGAATGGGCAGACCGCAACGCAGTGATCGCGTCCTCAGCAGCGCGACGCGTGCTTTCAAGCTGCAACTGATGTGCAGTCTCATGGCTTTCGACCCGCCGCTGAAGTGCTTGCACTTCCTGCTCCTGTGCAAATTGAGCAGTTGTCACCGAGGCGAGAGATTTCTCAAGATCAGCAATTCGTGCAGGGAGAGCTGCGGTTTGCTGCTGGACCTGACGTAAAGTTGTGCTCATGGCTCGAAGTTGTCCGTCACTCTCGGCACGAGTCTTTTCCAGCGCTTGAATGGATTGAGCGTGCTGGCCCCAAACATGCATCGATTCGTCCATTCGCTGCCGGAGTTCATCCACAAGCGTATTCTGCTTGTCGATCGCTGCATTTGCCTCGTTTTGCACGTACGCCATCTGCGTAGTGCATCGTTGAAAAAGTTCGTGCTGAGTTTTTGCCACGTCGCGCCGCATCAATTCAATATCGGTAACCACGGCAAGTCGTGCCATCGCTGTGAACGAGCTATCATCAGTTCGGTGTCCTCCATCGTTCGAGACGCGGTTGTTATCCGTTCGCTGTTGCTGTCGGTGGTAAACGTTTGAACTCCAAGCGCTAATGAGGTGTAACTCTTCTACAATGCGAGCGAGGTAGCACT
This sequence comes from Phytophthora parvispora, assembly GCA_024679295.1. Classification (NCBI taxonomy): domain Eukaryota; phylum Oomycota; class Peronosporomycetes; order Peronosporales; family Peronosporaceae; genus Phytophthora; species Phytophthora parvispora. Next base: position 30,846 of record JAHWLF010000015.1, read on the forward strand.
GAACAGTGCGCGCGAGATCAGAGCAATTTCCACAATCCTGGCACCCGAGATCGATAATCGACGACATAGAACACACGTAGGATCGCCCCAGCCCTTCGTCGTCGTCTCCTGGATGCAACCCCGATCCATTACTCTGCTGCAAGTTGCCAACACGCCCAAGGTGCTCATGCAGGTCGCCCACCTCGATCACAGCAGCCATTTGCAGCCGATTTAGCTCCACAATGCAAACTCGAATAACAAGTAATGACCTTCATGAAAACACAGAAATAGCGACGAAGCAACTTATCAGTGCTCAGACGTCCAGGCAGTCCAGGAAACTGTGAGCGCACTCATCTGTCGAACATGCATTTGAAGATATGGACCTAGTTTAGTTTTTCAACGCGTTCCGATAAACGTAAAAACACGAAACGTACATTCAAAAACGGAGCTGTAGTGGCTTGCTTGGTTCACCACGACAACAGTACGTTGGCGATTCGATTCATGCGAGTAGCGGGCGCAGATTATATTGCCAGGTGCAGTGATTCAGTGACGAAGTTGTCTCGGCGCTGCTGTGTGAGTTTGAGTTGCCCCAACTGATCCCTGAGCGCCGCGTTCTCCTGGCTCACACGAAGCAGTTCATTGCGGTACAGCACATTCTTCCGCTCGGCTAGGAAGCGGCACTTTTGCTCTCGAGCGAGAGTCTCCTCCAACTCACGCAGCTTCCCTTCCAGTTCCTGCATCGCCGCCGCATCCCTCGACGTCGACGTCGAGTTCGCAGGCGCTGTCGACGCTACAGCCGCAGCACTCGCGCTTAGTCGCTGGAACATCGTCCAGCCCTTGGGCTTCCCCTTCTCCTCCGTATCAATACCCTGTTCGGGCTGCGCCTTAGCCTCGCTCAGCTGATTCTCCTCTGGAGCCTCCACCTGCGTCTCCGGTGACGCCTCGAGCTGCTTGCTTGGTGGGCGCTGGAAAACCAGCGTCACGGGGCCTCTGGGCACCTGGCGAAGCTGCTCCACGATCTGCGGGAAGCGCAGGGTGGACACGTCGCTGTCGTTCACAGACAGCAGCAAGTCCCCGGGCGCGATGGCTCCGCTGGCCTCTCCAGGCGCGAGCGCCCCCGACGGGAGGCGGTAGAACGGCACGCGCGTGTCCACGACCGCGTGGGTGGCGTCTACCGCGGCTGCGAAGTAGATTCCGAGGCCATACGCGCCCTTGACGAGCTCCACGGAGTAGCACGAGGTTTCGGGCGAGGAGGTCGACGCCATGCTTATCAATCAATCAAATGCGATCTTTCGGTGCGCGTCTCTTCGCGGGATATGGCTACATTTGCAGATTGGTGATAACTCACTTTGAGTCACTCATGAGGACAACCTGTCCTCCTCCGTTCAAAATTTCATCTACGGTACGCACAGTGTTCAACATGCAATGGCGTTGACGACGCTCTTCCAGCGAGGGGGCTCGACGTTAGCCTTGCCACCGCTGCTGGAGTAGGTGCCGAGATCTTTGACCCAGAGCGCAAACTCCTCCAAGTTCCCGCGGAGTCTTGCCTCCTGAGTCGGGTCCTGGCTTGTGATGTAGTCGATGTAGAAAATGTAGTCCCTGTTCAGCATAACATGTCGGCAAGTCAGTGATCAGCTACGCTCACGAGCTTAACGAAAGTGAGCGAGTTGTAACGTACCAGTGCGTGGTCTGGGCGTTGAAGAGGCTTCCGGCGGTGGCTGCTGGCCGGCTCTCAATCTTGACAATCATCACGTTGCGCAGCGCGAAGGCCGACACGATCTTGAACAACGCTTGGGGCTCGTTGGGCACTGCTATGACAATACTGGACTTCGTGGTCGTAGGTGGACGGGCAGAAGCGCCAGGAGCGGCGCCCAGCGGCAGCGGCGACGCATCGAGGCGTCCGAGAATCATGTACCGCGTCTCGCTGTTGAGTTCGTCCCCGACGCCGCGCTCGAGCACGAC
>JAHWLF010000016.1:0-32659 GCA_024679295.1 Phytophthora parvispora
GCGCCAACGAGGTGCAGACGGTGCAGACGTATGCCGGCCGCGTCAGGGAAAAGCAGCGCGTGACGACGAGCGCCTCGGCGACGTCCGAGGTGCAAACGATCACGACAAGTGCCGCGCCGGGGGAGACGCTGGGCGGAGTCTTCACCGTGCAGCTCGACACCACAGCGACCGGGGGCAGCGTGCAGCGCTCCGGAGTGATCGGGTTCAATGCGCCGGACTCGGGAGATCGGTCGGGTGTGAAGGAGATCCTCAACTCCATGCAGAACATCGGGCCCACAGGTGTCCTGAGTGTGCAGAAGTTGCCGGCCGACGCGCAGGGCGGCATCACGTGGAAGATCACGTTCAGCACGGCGCTGGGGAACCTGCCGCAGCTGACGCTCTCTAGCAACTTTCTCACAGGCAGCGGCGCGAATGTGGTGCTGAGCACGCCCACGCAAGGCAACGTGATTGCTGGCGGAACATTCACGCTGGGCTTTCTCGGCAGCGTCACGAAAGGCCTCGCGCCGGACATTACAGATGCTGGGATGCAGCAGGCACTTGAAGCGCTCGACACGATCGAGTCTGTGGACGTCACCAGAGTTGGTCCAGATGCGCAGCACGGATACTACTGGGACATCACGTTCACGGGAGAGTCCAATTCGGGCAACCTACCGCTTATAACGGTGCCGTCTAATTTGCTGACGGGTACTGGAGCGAGTGTTGTGGTCACAGAACAGTCTGCAGGAAATCAGCTCAAGGGTTCATTCAAACTGAGCTACAACGGAGCTCCGACTACGGATTTACCTTACAACTGCGGCTCTGCTACCATGAAGAGTGCGTTGGAAGCGTTGGGAACAGTCGGCACGTTAGATGTTGCCCGTTCAACCACCCCGGATCTCCAGGGAGGGTACACTTGGACGATTTCATTTCTTACGCTGAAAGGATCACTTCTTCAGCTGGGAAACGATATCACAAATCTTGGTGAGACGCGTACCGATGGTGCGACTCCATCTATGGGTGTGCGCGTCACGCAGACACGACCGGGGACTATCCAAGAAGTACAAACGATCCAAACAACTACAACAAACGCAAATGTAAAATCGACGGCATCATTCCAGCTCCGGACGACCTTCGCGGGACAAATAACTACAACAGGACCGATCTTTGCCAACCCCATAGGTGACGGCACGTGCATGCCCACGCAACCTGAAGTTCAGCAAATTGCTGTTACGACTGTGGATACGACGGCCACGGGCGGAGATGCAATTGTATCAACACAGACAGCTATTCAGCTGATTTACACGAGCAACACTGAGGGCGGGGCAATATCGAAAACTGGGCCGATTTATGTGGATAAAGCAGGCGATGGTGACTGCACGAAGGGTGCTACTGCGATAGCTACGGAGTTGAACAAACTCACTGGAATCGCCGGCCCTGTTGCCGTGAGCTCTAGTGCTTTTGTCGCTACTCACGCCTGTACGTGGCAAGTGACTTTTACCAACCAACCGGGTAACGTTGTTCAAATGAATGCAATTGCCGCATCGAGTAGTGCGGGCGCTGCGACGACAGTCACTATTGGAGATGATACGATCTCGCTCATGACTATCAAGGATGGTACCATTAACATCATCAAAACGGAGTTAGAGAGTCTGACAAATGTAGCTCAGGTTACCGTCACTGCCATATCCGGAACGAAGCAGACTTGTACGTGGAGTGTCACTTTTGATGGTAACGCGGGCAACCTGCCAGTGATGGCTGTCTCCACCGATAGTGGTGCCACATTTGCACCGGCTGGAACGGTGAGCGGCGACACTGTCACTGTCGCTGCACTCACTGACGGTACTTCTAGCGTGTTAGGCGGTGTTTTCGCGCTTGAGTTCGAAGGCCAGCGTACGGGTTACATGCCTTTCGATGCAAGTGCTGCCGTGTTGAAAACACAGCTTGAGATACTCTCTACGATTGGCAGCGTAGCTGTCACGAGGTCAAGTGCGGATCCTAACAATGGTTATGCGTGGAGTGTGTCCTTCTTGGATAATCTTGGTGATCTTCCGTCTTTTCAACCGGATGCACTCGCACTCACGGGTACAGCACCAAAGATCGATGTGACGGAAAATACTAAAGGTGTGCTACCTCCTTTCAACAGCAAGGATCCAGCTAATGGTCTCAGCTTCGATAGCCTTGTGGTGACAGACCTCAGTGACTTGTCCGTGACAGCTTACCACGTCGATGAAAACGTCCCATTCTACTTCCGAGTTTCGGCGATTAATGCCGCGGGGTTAGGACCCTCCTCTTTTTCGATGCCACAGTTTGCCGTGCCTACAGCACAGGTTCCTAGCGCCCCGACCAATGTTTCTATTACTGCTGTGGACGGAACTACAATTGCGGTGATCTTAAGCTCCCCCGTGAATGACGGTGGGGCATCATTGGATTCCTACCGAGTCGAGTACGGCTCGAACCCCATCGTAGACGAGGTGCAGCAGGTTCGGTTGGTCGTTCCAGTGGCAAACGAAGTCCAAACCGTATCAACAACAACGGCTACCGTGGGGGAAGTGCAGCTTGTGCACTTGACAAGCACTTACACCAGCCCAACAACTAGCGAGATCCAGCAAGTGAATTGCGACGCTGACAGCACTACTGGCACGTTTTCGTTTAATTTCTTGGGGGAAACGACGGCTCCAATCCAGTCAAGTGAGACATCGGTGGCAAAGATCAAAGCTGCGCTGGAGGAGTTGAACTCGATCACCACCGTATCTATGGCATTCTATGGTGGACAGACAACGGCGTGTAGTCCCTGTCTTGCTTCCGGCTGTACGTCCGGGTTCAAAGTTACGTTTACAGCCGTAGTAGGCTATCAAGGTAACATGCCCATTCTCACAGCCAACACGTACAACCTTGAGGGCAACCGGCGGATCGATATCACCGAGGCTACCCGGGGACAAGCACCTGTTAGTGGTACGTTCAAGCTGACCTACCTCAGAGGCAAGGATGCAGACACCGTACCACTACAGTACAATGCCGACGTAGCTACCGTGCAAGCGGCCTTGGCCGCATTGGATGCCTCGATGACTATTCTAGTGACAGACGGAACAAGCGCATTGCCACAAGCCAACAAAGACAGTGGGGAGAGGTTGTGGCGCGTCACCTTCCAGAACAGCGGATATGTCCCAGCAATGCTTCTTCGGCCGGCGAACAACAATCTCCAGGGCAACGGGGCGGGCATTATGGTGTACACGAAAGGAGCTACGCCATTCCCCGGCGTCCCGGCGTCGGTGAGCGGTAATTGCGTCTCTGGTTGGTTCAAACTGACTCTAGGCGGGCACACGACCGATCGGATCGACCACGACACCTCTGATACGACGATGAAGAGTAAACTGGAAGCACTACCCAACATCGGCACGGTGGCGGTGACGCGCTCAGCACCTTCATTGAAGAATGAATATTCGTGGACTGTCACCTTCACGTCAAATCCGGGCAGCTTCCCAATTGGTTCGGGCAATATTGACCTAATGGTCGCTGATTCGACTTTGCTAAATGGGACGAGCAGTTTAGCGTCCGTGTCACCGACTCAACAGGGATCATCGCCTTTAGATGGCACGTTCCAGTTGGCGTACACCGTGGGAGTAGTAACACAGGCTACTGCCAATTTGTCGCCGTACGACGCCGGCCCAGGGATCCAACAAGCGCTGCAGACGATACCTTCAATTGGTGGTGTCCGTGTTTCTCGTCAGACTAACACAGACGGCTACTCGTGGTTTGTCACCTTTAGTGGATGCAGGCAAAACCCTGCAATTTGCAACATCGGTAACGTGAACGCACTATCCGGGGTAACCCCCACCAATTTGATCGGTGGGCTTGGTGTTTCGGTACCAACTGTAGTGGTAACGGAGGTTATCAAGGGTGTCGCGCCAGCGAGTACGATTCTCGTGACGGATTTATCAGGAGGAGATCCATTCCAAACGGTCATCTCAAGTCTAACGTACGGAACCAAGTACTTCACCCGTGTCTATTTCCACAATTCTGTGAGCTTTGGAGATCGCGCGCTGTCGGTTCCGGAGTTCGTGACGACGAGAAATCTGCCACCTGGGGCGCCTTGGCCTGTAACACTTGTATCGTCCACAGCTACGTCCATTACAGTGGCGTGGGAGGCTCCGACAGTCAATGGTGGTGCAACCGTGAGCGGATATGAACTGTGGATCTCGGAGTGGGCCGAATCGTCTTACCGGAAGGTGTACGACCGCCCAAACGATGCCATCACACTCCAGACAACACTGCAGACTTCCGCGGATAATGTAATTGAATCGGGGCACAAGTATCTTTTTAAAGTGCGTGCGGTGAACTTTTGCTCGTCGGAGAACACCAATGCTGCATGCTACGGGGCCTTCAGCGAGCCTGTAGAGTTTACCGTGCGCACCCCCGTGGTTCCCGACCCTCCTGCATCTTTGACTCGAGACTCACGCACCACGATAAATTCCAATGCAGGGAATGACGGCATCGCTTTCGTTAATTGGGAACCCCCTGGGGACAATGGTGGGTCACCCGTGTTAAGCTACAAACTCTATATGGACGACGGAACGACTGGTTGGGTGCCACAAACATTGCTGGTGACGGACACGTATTCTCATCAAGTGAATGGGCTGGCAGAGGGCAAAGTCTACCGCTTCTATGTGGTTGCTGTAAACTCTGTGGGGCCTTCTGGGCGCAGTCCAGTACTGGCGCTGGTACTAGCCAACGTACCTTCGGCCCCCAATGCTCCGACTATCACGGATGTGTCAGCGACAGCGATAAGCGTGGTGTGGCAACCGCCTTCCACTTGCACGTCGACACTCACTGGCTGCAATGGTACACCGTTGCTCGGTTACAGGCTGTGGCAGTTTGCAGGGGTGTCCTCGAGCTACACTCCGTCCGGGTCTCCGGTCAACGTCGAAATTCAGCGCATACAGACGACTGTGAGCGACCCGGTACCTGAAATTCAGTCCGTCACAGTGCTCGGCGCATCCGGCAAGTTCAAACTCTACGTGAACTCGCAGCCCACCCCACTTCTGTCAGTAACTGCGTCAGATCTCGACGTACAGACTGCCTTGGCGACCTGCGGAGTCAATCCAACGAATGTAACTCATACATCTCTGGCTACAGGGCGAACCTGGACAATTGCGTTCGCAATGACGGACGGTCCACTTGCTCCCATGGTGATCAACTCAGACCTGCTTACCAACACAGTCGCTGCCATAGCATACACGACGTCGGTGACCCGAGTGCAGCCAGGAACCACAGCTCTCGGAGGGGACTTCACAGTGTCTTTCCGAGGATTCGAAACGGGGCACCTTTCAGTCACCACGTCTGGTCCAGAGATGAAAAGGCAGCTAGAGAACCTCCCTTCGATAGGCGTGGTGCAAGTGACGCGTACAGTGGGGACCAACAACGCTATGACATGGGATGTTACATTCATGACGGAGCTCGGTGACCTGCCTCTCATGAAGGTGACCAGCGGCCGTCTGACCGGCGGCAATCCTACCATTCAAGTGACTACTAGTCAACAAGGAACACCAGGGAGAGTTGTGTACGACGGAGCAACCTCACCTGAAATCGTATCTTTTACGTCGACAGACTTGGTGCCGGATACATTGTACGCATTTGTGGTCGTGGCCCTTAACGCTGCTGGAGATGGTTATAGCGGAGTCTCAACTCCTGCAGTTGCAGCATCGCCTGGAGCCTCCAGTAGCTACACCGAAGCTTATGGAGCTGCACTGCTGCAAGGGATGGCTGGAATTGTGTACGAAGTGCAGAGCGTGAAGACTATCAATCTGGCGACTAACACATTCACTTTGCAGTGGGGCGCTTCGGGACAAACGTCTGCTATCAGTACGTCAAACACTGCCACCGACCTTGAGGCTCTGCTTCCCGCCTCCATCCCAAATCTAGGTGCTGTCCATGTCTCCCGAGCAGATCTCAATGGCGCCGACTGCGTGTGGTATGTTACGTTCATTTCCATCGTCGGTGATGTCCCGTTGTTGGTTGCAAGCGATACACTTCGCGTTAAGGTCGAAGAGTTTGTCAAGGGTGAAGCGAATGAATTTATCATTGCGCCTCGGAAAGCCTCAGGTGATGTGGTGACGTACGCCACACTCCCAGCTAATTTCCAAGGGAAGGATCGATTCTGGACAGAATTATGGTCAACACCTCCCTCCGTTATCGACGGCACGCACGAATTGGTGTCTGAGGGTGGTCTAGCGGCGTACAACCCGGTTGCTTACGAGATACAGATACTGACGTTCAATGGCGCAACAGGCACATTCCGCCTGAAACTGGACACCACCAGTTCTCGTCTCGGGGGTGTCGCCTCAACGAGTACTGCAGCAGTAGATGCTGGCATACTGTCAGCTGCAACCGATGCAAAGGCGGCTTATTTGGTTAAGACCAACATCGAGACGCTCGCCAACGTTGAAAGCGTGTTGGTCTCGAGAGTAACTAATGCTGGAGGCACTTCATGGACATACTCAGTCACCTTTGTGGCCGATCTGTGCGATCTACCCCCACTGCAGCTTGTCGGTGACACAACTTTCATGGCTGCCTCCACTCTTCTAACCACGACCCCTGTGCTGTTCACGGAGTTTCAAAAGGGAGTTTGCGAAGTGCAGACAGTGACGACCTCAGCGAGTGTCGAATCCACTGCTGAGGTTCAATCCATTTCGACGTGGCTGGACGCCACGGGGACCACGACGGCGTTGGGCGGGTCGTTCTCGCTGACATTTGCTGGGATGGGTAGTATTACTGTCCCGTACAATGCCGACGCCCCGACGATGGAAAGCCTGCTCGAGTCGCTCAATGGGATCGATGATGTGACGGTGACGGTGAAGAATACCAATTACGCAGCGCCATCACCGTCAACAGCGACAACCACCGGTCTGCAGACTTGGACTGTGACATTCAATGAAATTCTGGGCAGTATACCCGATATTACAGTGAATTTACCGACTGCCCTTACCGGAAGCTCCGCTACCGTCACCATCCAGGAAGTGAAGCGCATGGGATTATCGTTAGGTGGCACTTTTGTGCTGAATTTCATGGGTGGAACGACACACAACTTGCCGTTTGACATCGAAGACATCGAGCTAAAACAGGAGCTGGAGGCTTCTCTGGCTAACGTGCGAGAGGTGGATGTCCGCAAGGAAGAGCGGTATAATGGCAATCGCTGGACTATTTCGTTCACAAAGAACTTAGGCGATCTACCGCTGTTGGAGGCATATCCTTTGGCGTACGAAATCCAAAAGATTACGACTCTGGGAGGGTCTCCCACACCACTGGAAGGAACTTTCACTCTGGCGTTTTTGAATGAGATCACGGCTCCGATTGCTTTCGACGCAAGTGACGTGGCCATGAAGTTAGCACTTCAGTCTTTGCCATCGGTGGGGTTGGTTGATGTCACACGTACAGATCAGCTCGATGCAGGGAATCGCTTCGCGTGGCAATTGACTTTTAGATCTCAACTGGGCAACATCGGGAGCCTGGTTGCTGACGCTTCTGGGCTCACGGGAAGCTTCCCAGACGTTAGTGTGGTTGAATTGCAAGCAGGTAACGTGCAGTCACTTACGGGCCAATTTCCGCAACTTTCAGTCTTCAAGAAGCAGAGTGGACTACCTAGTTATACCGGTCGTTACATTCCGTACGAGGCGGCAGACAACTACACTGTATCAGTGCAGGAGCTTCTGTCGGGTGGTCTCCTCGCGCTGTACTTCGACAACTACTGGCTGCAGGATGAGCCCGTCATCATGCAAGTTGACCCCCAGCTAAACTTTGACTGGGGACAAGGTCCCGTCACAAACTATGGCAGGGATTATATCAGCATTCGCTGGTTCGGCAAGCTCGCCGTACCGACCACTGATACCTACGTGCTTTATGTTACATCTAGTGAGGGGGTGAGAGTTTGGCTGAATCACCAGCTTCGGGTTGATACATGGTACGACGGCGAAGATGAAGGAGGAACTCTGGAAAATTTCAACGAACCGCTGAAAGCAGGAACGTTTTACGATTTGCGCATCGAATACCACGAAGCAACAGGAGCTGCTGCCTTTAAACTTTCGTGGAGCTCCTCGTATCTTCCTATTGCGCCAATTCCAAGTAACGCTCTGTTTCACGGCGAACACATCGCTGGTAGCCCGTTCTCGATATCCGTCACGCCTGGTGCAACAGATTTCCCGTACACGACGGCATTTGGTGACGGTCTCACGACTGCCACAGCGGGCGTAACGGCGTATTTTACCATCCAAGCCAAGGACCAGAACGACAACAACAAAACAATCGATGGGGACGCCTTTGACGTTGAAATTAAGGGTACGAGCACAGGCACAGCAGCTGGGGTTCAGCTGGCACCGTTTGAAGTGCCACAGTACGCCGGGCAAGGCCAGTATTTGGTCAGGTACTTGCCCTCTGTGAGCGGAACGTACACGGTATCTGTACAAACAGTCAATGGCATCGACATTTACTGTGGCCTGGGCAAGCTTCACAAGTGCAGTCCGTTTGCCTTGACGGTACTCCCTGGCCCAGCCACGCCTCACACAAGCCAGGCTCTTGGTAACGCTGCTGCTACCACCTATGGAATTATTGATGGTCTTATCGAAGCTGTAGCTGGGCTTGTATCGAACTTTACTATCCAGGCCCGCGACACGTACGCGAACGCTGCGAACGCCGATGATGTTTTCGAGACTAAAATGGTTCTCCAAGCAGACCGAAGTGTGCAATACCGCAGCAATGTACTCATACCAGGCCAACTGGGTCTGTATTCAGTGGAGTATTCTGTGCCGCGTGCCGGTCTGTATGATATCCAGACGTATTTGAATGGTATCCCCATTCTGATGTGTCCAGGGGGTGGAGCGTGCTTAACGCTCAATTCGCCGGCGACACTTACGGTCGTTCACAGTTTTCTTCATGGCCCGAGCTGTACGGTGGATGATACCGCTACTGGCGCATTGAGTTCTGCCACGAGTGGACATCAAACAACTTTTACCATCTACGCACGCGACACATTCGGAAACTTGCGGAAGGGAGATCGAACAACTCACTCGCTGACAACAGGAGACGGCAGATCTGACGCTTTCCTTGTTACTTTCAGCGGCAAAGAAGAGGTATTCCGCACGTCAAGTGCCGTGCAGACGCTCACGAGCGCTAGCACAAACATTGTCGGATATTTCAAGCTGTCGTTCGGGAAATTCAGGAAGCAGCTGTGCCCCCTCTGCGTGACGACTCTAGCGGGAGACGTTCTGACAGTGACTACAAATCTCGTGGGGCTTTTGCTTCAGGGGACGAAATTCGCAGTGCAGGAGTGCATCTTCACTGCAGCTAGCGTTACGACAGCAACTTTGGCTGGTGTAACGACATCATCAGTGACAGTTGTCACTAACCATGGCTGCGCTCCCTTCAGCTCCAAGCAATTTGCGCTACAAGTAGCATCATTATCAACAGCAGCATCTGCAGCGCTAACCCCATTGATACCGTATGATGTGAGTGCATCAGGACTACGAGCAATACTTCAGGACCTTCACAATGGGGCGCAAGTGGCAGTCACACGAGCAATAGCAGGCAGTGGCTACCAGTGGTCAGTGACGTTCCTTTCGCATTTGCTGGAGTGGAGTGAAGCCCACCTCGCAGTGGAGTACACGAACGGATACGCGCTAAGCTTGTACTCGAACCCCCTTCGGGTAGCTTACACAGCGGCTGCAGGTGTCTACCCTGTATGGTACACTCCCCACTACGCTGGTTCTTATTCTGTTGCGGTCACGACATGGGATAAAGCGATCCATGTCACTGGAAGTCCATTCACCGTTCTCGTAGCCGATGACGTTACCGACGGATCAAGTTCTTTGTCAGCTACTGGTAACTGGCGAACTGAAAACTACAGTCTTGCTGCTCAGAACATGGTGATTGAGGCAGGGAAACCGCTATTTTTCCAAGTACAGCTAAAGGATACCCGTCGTCTTGAGCAGCAGGCGATCCGATTGCGAGCAGTGGTTTTAGCCCCGGTGCAGGAGGTGCAACGGGTGCTCGTGGTAGCAGCCCCGTTTACGTTGAGCTTTCGTGGATCTCCTGATACCAGTCAATTAACCACTAGCAGCTCGTTTGCAAACATCAAAGCCGCGCTGGAACTTCTCAGCACCGTCTCAAATGGTGGCGTCACAGTAACCCCGGAAAATGCAGCCGATGGGTCAGCAACGTTGAATCACGCTTTCCTCGTAACCTTCACGAAGGCCTTGGGCAGTTTGCCTCTTATGATTAGTTCGAACGGAGGGGCGACAGTGACGCGCGTCACGAGCGGTGCTGTGTCTGTACGACAGGAAATGCAAACTTTGAAGTGCACTTCTGCTGTCGCTCTCGCGTTGGCCGGATCGTTTGCTGTGTCGTTTCAAGGAGGCACCCCGGTGGATGTGGCTGCTACAACTACTCTGACAGCTCTGGCGGGAACACTATCCACTCTGGTGGGGTCATCGGTGACCGTAGTTGCTGAGGACGGTGCTCAATCAGCAGTTTGCGCTCAAACTACAGCGTCTCGGCTCTTCATTACGTTTACCCAACTGCTTGGCGATGTGCCACCGCTATCGTATACAAAGCCCGTTGGATCACAGCTGGCAGTGGTGGGCGAAGACAACACGGATAATACGGTGAGCGGTATTTATCCTGCCTGGGGCACTTTCAAGCTCTCGTTGCCCGGCGGTAGCGACTCTACAGCAGCGTTACCGTTCAACGCATTAGCTTCAGACGTGGATTCCGCGCTAGAGGCTTTATCACTGGTGGATCAAGTAACAGTGACTCGAGACTGGTTCGATATAACCACAGAGCCGGCCACGGCGAGACTGGTAACGCTCGTGCAATGGACGGTGACTTTCGTTAGCCACTCAGGTAACCTGCCAGAGCTCGTGCCAGACTTTTCGGGAATTTCCATGCACGACGATGGTCAGCACACCCCGTTAGTGGAGACTGTAGAACTAGTGCGGGGATCAGTGGGTAATAATCGCTCCGTGACCACAAGCGACACTACAGTGACCATGACCACAACATTGCAGTACCCAGGCGTGCAGGAAGTCCAGAAGCTTTTGTGTCGAGGAAGTCAACCATTTACTCTTACCTATGGAGGAGGAAACGTTGTGATTCAACCGGACATGTCGCTCAGCGAACTTGAAGCGAGTTTAAACTCCATTTCTGCTGGTGTCCAAGTCTACGCCATGTCGGAGCAGGATGGTGTGCGCCGTCCAGCAGCAGAGCTTTCAACGGCAGCAATGTTCACCCCAGTATGCAGTGTAGCCACTCCTCGTAGGGTTGACATCGTGTTCCAGACTCCAGTGGATGTTTCGATGATTGCGTGGAGCGCGACGAGTAACGATATCTACATCACAGAGGCCGTGAAGGGTGTCGTTCCAAGTGCGACGCTCATCAGGATCTCCAACACGGAGGTCCAGAGCTTCGTTTGCCAAGTCACGGCTGCTGCGGCGGCTACCGCAATGTTTGATCTTGTGTTTGCAGGGGAGCGAATCACTGTGGGCGCGAATACAGTACCAAGCGCACTTCAGACTCAGCTCAATGCTATGAAGAGCATTACCCGGGCTGGTGGTGTAGTTGTCTCGAATACTCCAGCTCAAGTCTGCTCGACCACAACACCGTTGACTGCAGTCGCAATTACTTTCAATAACGTAGGCGATCAACCGTCAATAGTAGTATCCCAAGTGCGCGACGGCATCCTCGTGGCGCAGATGACCGAGACCACTAAAGGTCTAACCTCGCTCGTCTACGATGGTTCGCGAATGGGGTTGTTCAATGTAACTGCTACACCGATCATTAGTGGAACATACGCTTTGGGTGTGACGGTAGTAAACCAGGCAACATTCTGCCCTCCAACTTTTTTGGTGCAGCCGACGTTGGCGAGTGGAGCGACAAGTACGCACACGGCCCCGACTGTCGTTACGCAAGGGGTCACTGAATGGTTTACGGTTCAAGCTATCGACAGATTCAACAATCTCCTCGAGTCCAGCACCGAGTTGGGTCCAAACGCCTTCATCGCACAGCTAACTGGTCCTCCTATTGGAGATCCGCCCTCAGTTCAGGGTGAAGCGTACCCCGTCACGATTACTGAACGTCAGCCAAACACTAACGGCATGTTTTCACTGAGTTTTCTACCACAACGGGCTGGATTGTACACGCTGTCACTTGTTCGACGACAGGCGGGCGGCCTCTGGGCTACGTATTTTGCTACCGCAGATTTTGCTGACCCGTACTTAAGTCGCCAAGACGCGATGGTATCCTTTAACTGGGGAGAAACTTCCCCACTTGGTGACCCATTCCCCAACAAGAACTATTCGATTCGTTGGAAGGGCGAGTTCCGTGCTCTTGTCTCAGGTGAACACACGTTTACGTTGCGGGCTGATAATGCCGTGGTACTTATTGTGAATGGACAGGTGCTACTAGATCTGTACGCTAATCCTGTAGTGTCTTCCACTGTGAACAAATTCGACTCGGTGGCCATTGACCTAGAAGCAGGACAATTCTACGACATTGAGATCAGTTATCGCACCAAGGATGCACAGTCATTCGTGAAGCTCGAGTGGAGTTGCTTGGAAGCAAGCTTGGCACGCACAGTGGTGGCTTCCGATTCACTGTTTACGTCCACAGCTCTGGTGAATACCCCGTTCACCATCCAGGCATACCCAGGAGAGATCAATGCTACCCAAGTGCGAAACTCGTTCGACGGTCTGATGACGACAAGTACAGGTAATAAACCCATTATGGTGAACGCGCTGGACACGATGATGTTCCAGCTCGAAGCACATGATACCTTTGGGAACCGTCGCTACCAGAGCGGAGCCGATTTGTTTGAGGTGTCGATGATTGGTGTTGGTGGCTGGGCGCTGAGTGGACGCATCAATGATGTTACTACCGGATCTGCTATCCAACTGGATCCAACCTACATTTGTAAAGCTTGTGCGGTCAGCTTCGTGGTGAGCACGCGCACGCTCACCTTAAATGTCGACGTGGCAAGTCGTCTGGAAGCTGGCGTAAGGTTCCGGGTGATTAGCGCTAATAGCGGTACTTTGGCTCGCAGTCGGGACTGCGTCTTCGTTACCGAGAGCGTAGCGGGGCCTTACGATGCGGTAGCAGCAGCAGTCGCAATCGTTGTTGTGTCGGCGAACCGTTGTGATCCTTTCTCAGGATCACAGTTTGACATTTCAGCCATCGCTCCCACCGACTGGAACTACCTAGGCACTTGCTCCGTTGTGCAAAACTCAAGTGCTCTCACATCTTGCAGTAGCGACTTTCCGCTGCAGCGTGGCGACCAAATTACTGTTGGTCGTGAAGTTCATCTCGTACATTATACCTCGGGGCTTTTTGATGCCATGGATGTTCCGCTCCAAGAACCTTACCGAGGAGCTACCAGTGATTTTGTCCCTGTTTTTAAGGCTGGTATCACTACGGGCCGTCAGACAGTTGCAATGGTACCGTACGTGAAAGGTCTGTATAGACTGAGCGTGCGGTTGCCAGCTATCAACGCAGTTCAAGCAGTCATTACACAGGCGGATTCAGCACTCGGGGGTTCGTTTTACCTAGCCGTGGCCGGACAAAAAACCACTGCGCTGGGCTACAACGTGCAGGCAGCTAACCTCGTGGCAGCGCTGGGGGCTCTGTCGACTGTTGGAGTAGGAAACGTGGCTGCCTCGCTCTCCTGTGTCGGTGGAATTGCTTCGCAAGGCTGCCGGTGGCTAGTAACTTTCAAGCAGATTTCGGAGGCCACGGCTTTAAGTCTGGCGGCCTCCTACACCGGTGTACTGACAGGAAACAACGCTCAAGTGGTTATCCGAACGCTCACACGACCGCGAGCTGCACAAGTGATCAATGGGTTCCCGAAGAATATTCAAGTAAACCCCGGTATTATGAATCCGAGCGTGAGCACAGCGTACGGCCCAGGTTTGTATGCTGCTACATCAGGTGTTTTGGCCTCGTTTTTCGTTCAAATGAAGGATACCCATGGGAATAACCAGGAAAGTGACAACAACGCGCTGCAGATCCAGGTATTCCCATCTGGGACGACCTATTCGCCTACTCAAGTAGCGCAAGTTTCGAGTGTTGACTACGTTTCGGAAGGCCTGTACAACATCTCGTACACGCCCGTGTTATCGGGGCCTCATACCGTGGTCGTAACTGCGCAAACTGCGCCAGAAGTTCACCAGGTCTCGACCGCGTTTGTATCCCCAGGTACGAGCCGCGGGGGTACATTCGCACTGCGTTTGTTCGGTCAAACTACTGCCTCTCTGGTGTTTGAAGCCAATGCATCGGATGTACAAAGCGCGTTGTTGAGTCTACTCATATTTGCTGCTGGTGCCCAGAATTCAACAGTGCAAACGACCGCTATCACTGTGACAAGAGCCCCTAACGTGCAAAACGGTTTTGACTACTCGGTCACGTACACTAGACTGCCTCCATACTTGGAACTGCAGCCGATCCAAACCGTGAACAATTTGTACAGCGGCAACGGAGCTGGCGGCGCGACTATAACGGCTACGGTGCAGACTCCACAGTCTCGCGAACATATCAAGACTTCTGCGACGCTGGGCAAATCTATCGTGAATGAGCAGCAACTGGTGACTTTAACGTCGGCCGCTCAACTGACAGGAGGGTCTTTCCAGCTACAGTACGGCGCAGATGTGACCGACTTGATCCCCTATAACGCACCAGCAGCTACCCTTCAAACCTTGCTGAATCAGTTGCCGTCGATTGGGGCAAACGGTGTCAGCGTTAGTCAAGTGACAGCCACCTCAACAGTACTCCAGTGGGCGGTCACGTTCGTTGGAGCAACGGCAGGAACTCCTCAGACTGCGTTCTGGAACTCTGCTTTGTACACGCCAGGACGGTTGGTGCGCCATGCGAGGCTCGTTGGCAATGTTCAGGCATTGGCGCCTGTAGTGTCGAATACACTCGTCGCTGGCGCCACCCCTGACGGTCAAGTGGCCGTCACTGTCCCCTTGAATGGGCTTAGTCCATTCATCACGATCGTTGCGCATGGGGCACTCGTTCCGGCTAAATGCACCGCAGTGGATGGAAGTACCCCATTCACACCTGGATCAATCAATGTCGTTGGGCAGGATGGACTCCATTCAGGCAGATTTCACTCGCGATCGAGCTTTATCATCGAGGCGCGCGACATCAATGGGAATCTGTTGGATGGTACTGGGGGAGGATTCACCGGATCTCCGCTGCAAGAGCTACAAATCGTGGAGACTAGCAGCACTGCTGGGCAGTCAACCAAACTCACGGGCACGTTTACTTTGGCACTGAATGGACTCAAGACGGTGGCCTTGCCGTGGAATGCGGGGATTCAGATCGTTGAGGCTGCACTGGAAGCTATAAGTGCACTCAGTGGGTTTGTTACAGTCGATACACCCGACGTACAAACGCAGGTGGTGACTGGAACTGTCGTAGCGACGAAAACTTCAAACGTCCTGATGACACCGACAAGCTTTTTAACTGTTCCAGACTTCGGTGTAGGCGACTGGATCCGTGTTGGATCTCCCAGTGGACCCGTCTTCTCAATCACTGCAATCACGGCGACAACCATCACGTTGTCTGGAATTTATCAAGGCGCATCGAATAACGCGGCTAGTGTATATAAGCAAAGCAACCCAGGCGCCGGCTACACATACAGAATTCAGTTTGCTGACGAGCTAGGAGACTTGCCAGCACTCGTTGTGGACACTTCGCAGCTCAGTGGCACCTCCAAGGTGACAGCTTGCGATTATCTTCGAACTCAGCAACTTCAGAGCACTGCGACATCGCAAATCAGTGGCACGTTTTCGCTTTCATTCCGCGATAATGCGACGCCGATGCTGCCTTGGAATGTGGGCGCGAGTGCACTGAAAAATGCCCTAGAAGCGTTAGATGGGATCCACACAGCCAGTGTGAGTACCCCAGTTTCATCAAACGGAGGATACACCTGGCAGATCACTCTTGTGTCGACAGAAGCTGACGACGGCAAGGACCTCGAATTGCTCTACGCAGAAGGCTATTTGCTCGTCGGAGACCAGGTGCGTATTCAAGTCACGCCAATGTGTCCAAGCACGACAACTAGAGAGAGCATTACGGTTCAATCTGTTAGCGGGCGTGAAGGGCATTCCTTTGTTCCTGTACTACGTGGCGCATCCACTGTGGTGGCCGATGTTAGTTATCTCGGCGGAGCAACGTACCAAGCTATCTACGACACTCCTAGAGAGGCGACCTATTCACTCGATGTTCGGTATGTCGCGCCTCGAGGGCTGTTGGGAAGCTACTTCGACAACCGTTGGCTGTACGGCACACCGACACTGGAGCGAGTTGATTCTCAAATTGATTTTGCGTGGCAAGAAGACCGTATTACGCCGACAAGTCGAGAACACGTGAGCGTGCGGTGGCAGGGGTACATCAAGCCTTCGTTCAGCGAAGATTATATTTTCTTTGTCCAAGTGAACGACGGCGCTCGACTCTGGATCGAGAACCAGCTAGTAATTGACCAGTACGACTACGACGTCGAATCTTCGACAGCGGTGGAGTTCCCAGCAAACACATCCGTGACCTTAGTGAAGGATCGTTTGACGGAGGTCACATTAGAGTATCGTGAGAACTCGGGCTTGGCCTCCATCTCACTCCTGTGGCAGTCTCATACGCAGCCTAAAGGCGTGGTGCCGAGCGCTCGACTCTTCCATCGCTCGGACGCTATCATGCAGAGTCCATTTAGCGTCACTACGCACGGCTCAAAACCTTCTCCGCCTACGAACATCAGTTTGACGATCAGCGCCGTTGACGCGCTTACAGTGTTTTTTAACGCCCCAGATGATGATGGTGGTGCACCCGTAGACCAGTACCAAGTCGAGTGGTGGACGTATGGGGCGTACGGCTCGCCTGAGGTGCAGGTCGTGAAAATCGCGACAACTAACACTGGCGGCACATTTACGCTGACGCTCGGAGCCCAAACCACGGGTCCACTGCCGGTTGCCGCTCTGTATTCCGACGTGGAGGCGGCGCTCCAAGCGCTGGATGGAGCAGGAGATGTGACTGTGACCTCGGTACTCAACGCGAATTCTCGAGACTACAGAATCACTTTCAATTCGACTGTTGGAGCCGTGCCAAGCATTGCGGTTGGTGTCTCTCAGTTGACGGGGACGAAAGCATACATGGTGTGCTCTAAAGGAGCGGTCCAGTCCCTAGTGAATGGCATGCAATGCACCGCAGCGGAGAGCACGACGAGCTCGGTGAGTCTATTTAGCACTCCAGCTCAGTTTTCGCCCCCTGATGTACCAATGCGTGGCGACCCATACCAGTTCCTCATCTCAGGCCTTACGCAAACTGCGGCAAGCACTGCTCCGAACGCACCTGGTGCTGTGGGCGATGCGAATGGGCCGGGCTTCTCTGTGAGAGTGCTGGCGAAAAATTCTGCAGGCTTCGGGCTTCCAAGCGCGACGGCTTCGTTGAAGCCAATGGCGGTTCCTGCAGCCCCGCAGAATGTCGAGTTGCGGCTGGTTGCAGGGACATCTACCAGTCTTCGGTTGTGGTGGGATGCCCCAGCAACAAATAACGCAGCTATCGTCACGTATTACGTCGTTGAGTGGCGGCGCCTTGATCAACCTGGGAGCACATCGAGCTCTGCTACTTTCAGTAGCTTCCGCGAGAGCCCGGCATTCTTCCTTGCAGCTCATCCCGCGTCTGTAAGGTTCAAGTACACTGTCGATACTCTTGTTCCTGGTGCCGCGTACGCTGTACAAGTTCGGGCAGAGAATGTCATGGGAGTTGGGCCGATTGGGCAGCCAGTGCCGTCCTTCGAGGTGCCGCGCAGTAAAGCAGCTCCATTACCTGCTGGGTCTGGCAGTGGTGTTGTGTTGAGTGTGAGGCCAGCGTCTTCGTCACTACCCACTTCGGTATCGTGCACCAGCTTGCTACTGTCGTGGGTCAGTGTCGCTCCAGTCGATACTCATGGCGCAGCCGTGACGAGCTACGTAGTCGACTGGTTCCAGCCGCAAAGTCCTGATACCTCGCCGTCCGAAGTTCAAATACTGCAGATTTTCGGGAAGGACGCCACGGATGTGGTCAAGGGCACGTTCCGAGTCCAGTATAGTGGAGCGTCTACAGAGCCGCTGCCTGTTGATGTGAGTGAGGCAGAGCTGGAAGACAGCTTGGAGGGATTACTAGCTCTGCGTAGTGTGGGGGTGGAGCGAACGGCTTTTTCGTCTCGCGGAGGGTATCAGTGGGCCGTGACATTTCTCTCAGAAGCCCCAGCAGTCGTGGGTAAAATGCTGGCAATTGATTCTACGATGCTGACAGCAACGATTCTTACTGCCAGCGTAGGAGCGCAACTCGCATCTCCGGTCGGCAGTAGTGCAATTACTGTGGCAGCTGTGCAAGGGTTGGCTCAAGTGACGAGCACCGACCTCGCCGCAACGAGCGGGGCAGTGGATATGTATGTCTCCATCTCTCAGCCTGGTGTTGTCGTAGGCCTCTGGCGGGTAGTTGCAGTGTCGGTCACAACGGGTACAGCAACATTAACGCTGTCGGCTAACTTCCCCGGCGCTAGTGGAAACTATCCTGCTCAGCTCGGGTGGACTGTTCCAGGAGTATTACCGAATGACTTCCACTCGAAGGTCGTACCGGCCACTGCATTGAATGTGACTGACCTGACCTATTCGCTGGTCCTCGACACGCTGCCCCCCGGAATGAAGTATTCGGCGCGCGTTAGCGCATGTAACTCACTTGGATGCAACGCCCCGACAATGGCAACCCCGTTGACGTTGGCGCCGCCGAAGCAGAAGCCTGCACCACCTCGTGAAATTGCACTCTTTGCCGACAGTGCATCGACTCTTCGTGTGCGTTGGCGACACCCGTCGAGCGATGGAGGAGATGTCGTCACGCACTACCGTATTGAATGGGATCCGCAGCCTACGTTTGACTCGGGGGCTGACACCTTTGGAGAAGCTTCCTTCGGCAGCTCCCTCGGCTACGAGCGAAAACCGGTAGTAAACCCTGGCGTTGACTGTCTGCTAACTCCATGTGAGTCCGTCATCGGGACGCTTGAGCGCGGTACACCGTACTACGTGCGCGTCTACGCCTACAACTCGTTTGGCTACTCGTTAGAAGCGGGTTATCCGGCCATGCCCGGATTTGGAGTGCCCAAAACACAGTCCGACCCTCCTGTGGATGTGTTAGTTGGGCCTGTTGAACCTTCGGTGGGCCGGGGACTTGTCGTTTCATTCAACACGTCGAGCGACAGCTTCGACGACGGTGGAGCAGATGTCACTCAGTACCAAATCGAATGGGACGCTATGGATCTTGACGCAGTGATCCCGGGTGTGTTGGATGGCATTTCAAAAACTTTGACTGCATCAGCGATTTCAGCTAATGTGATTAGTCAAGTGCTGTTTGCTGAGTACACGACGCAACTTTTGTTGCTCACTGCAACAGCCTATAACGTCCTCGGGTCTTTTCGCTTAGCATTCCTGGATTCCGTCACGCCCAGTTTGCCGTGGGATGTCTCGGCAGACGCGCTGACTGATGCCCTGGAGGCACTGCCGACCGTAGGCCAAGTGAAAGTGCGTCGCGTCGCTGCTGGGTTTGGCTTCGCGTGGTTCGTGACATTCCTGACTGCACCATTCCGAGCCAATACATCCGTTGGTGGTGGGGTATTTGGCAGTGTTCCTCTGCTCCAAGTCTCGATTGACAGTAGCCAGCTACTCTCACAGTTTAGTACATCGCAAGCGGCCACAACATCAACATCGCTGACTGGCACAGGAGCCACACTCGCGTCTGCAACTGTCATACAAGCCTTTAATGGGTTTGAGCAACACGTCGTGCAAGTGTCCACGACTGCAGGAACACTTGGTGGCTTCTTCCGACTGGTGTATGACCAACAGCAGACAGATCTTCTGCCAGCAAATGCCACCGATGCGGCAGTAAAGCAGGCCCTTGTGGAGATCAAGGACGCTGACGACTACGTCGGGGACATCAACGTGTACAAGCGCCAAAGTGCTACCCCCGTGGGGTTTGTCTACACGATCGTGTACAAATCGCGCCTGGGACCAAACTTGCCGCGTGTGGATTGCGTTGGAACCGACCTCACGAGTTCTGTCACAACCGCGACGACTTCGTGCACTACTACTCGCGCTCAAAGCGGCGGACTACCTGCCATGAACAGCGATTTGTACGGCGTTGCTGTAGTGGACACGATGGACCTTACTATTGACGACGACGGAATGGCTCACTACAACGTATTAGGACTACAGCCTGGTATCGGATACCATGTGCGCGTTTCAGCTTGGAATGGAGTTGGGAATGTTTTCGGCGAGACTCGGGCTTGTACCCCAGCTCGTTATGTGGTACAAATTCCGCCAGACACCCCTCGAAACGTGAACGTTGAGCCCCGATCACCCAGCACACTACTGGTATCGTGGACCCAGCCGCTTAGCACTGGAGGTGCTCCGATCTCGAATTACACCGCTCAATTCGCTGCACGCCGAGGTATCGCTGAGCAGCAACTCATCAAGGCAGATAGTTCCCTAGGTGATTTATCCCAGCGACGACTACTACTGACACTTCAAGTGGGTGACCAAACCGGGTCTGCCATCGTGCTTGGAAACTCGTCAAGCGATGACCTGCTTAATGCCCTCTCTTCGGCGCTGAATACCCCAGGAGTGATCGCTGGCGTGAGTCGTAACAGTGTCGGGATATTTGATGGTTACGGCTACGAGTGGGTTGTCACCTTTAGTGACTCGATCGGCGATGTGCCTCTTATTACAATCGCTGAACAGAAGTACGATAGCTCACATAACTCTCCCGAGTACATTTCAGCTGTAGCACTGAGCGTGACCGAGCTGGTGCAAGGGAGCGTTGATGGCAGCAGCATGGCCCCAGCTTCTGTCACCACTATCACTGTCGTACCGCAAAACGAGGTCCAGCGCATTTTCATCTACACTGGATCACCCGTGGATCTAGGTGGATCGGTAATGCTGAGCGTTGGCGGGGAATCGACTCCGGCGATTTTGACCAGCGCTACAGCGGATGACGTGCGCGCCGCTCTTGAGGGACTATCGACTGTCGGCGAAGTACTGGTGTCGGTGACTAAAGAAATTATTGAACGCTCGACCTATCCAGCAATGCGATACGGGGTGTATTGGGATGTGACGTTCATTAGCTCAACGGATGATCTGCCTCTGCTGGCAGTGAGAACCGACTCAACTCTTACATTTACTCCTAGTGCATGTGGTGGATCTTTATGGGGTATAACGCCGTGCGTAGAAGTATACGAGCTCGTACACGGTGGACTACCTTCGCAGACCATTCTGAGTCAGCTCAGTAATACCACAAACTACATTGTGCGCGTTGCGGCATCCAACGACATGTTTACCGGCCAATTCGTGACAGCACCTGCTGTGCAGCCGGTTGCGAGGACACCGTTAGACGTCCAAAGCGCTCTAGTAGCACCTTTATCGGCTACAACGCTTGGAGTTTCTTGGCAGGCGCCGCTTTTCGATGGAGGGGCTCGTGTGGTGCACTACAAGATCCAATGGGACGTTAGTGCGAGTTTCGATCTCCAAAGCATATTTGCAGGCTCAGACGTCGTGATGGCTACCGCTGGAAACACATCATTTGCCTATACGATCACGGGGTTGAGTTCAACCACGGATTATTTCGTTTCTGTTGTGGCTTATAACGCTCGAGGCTACGGCATTCCAGTTACAGCTCAACCGGTGGATGCTCATGAACGCGTCACGCACATTACGGTACAGGGTAGTACGCTCGTTGAGGCGACACTTGCCACGGAAACTTTCACGCTGGCGTTTGCGAACTACCCTGCGCAGACAACCGTGTCGATCGCAGTTCTCGCAAGTGCATTGGAGATGCAGAGTGCGTTGCAGCGTCTTCCAGTTGTCGGAGTACTGTCAGTAAAGCGGTCCGACTATTCGAAGGGGCCGACGGCTACCCCATACGACCAAAGTGGTGTGAATACGCTAAACGATTTCGTGGTGGTGTGGAGTATTACCTTCCGCTCGGCATCAGTCGATGGAATACGCGCCAGTCAACTTGGCGCGCTTACACCGACACACACTGGTCCAAGTACACTAACCGTTCTAGATGTGGCGACACCAATTGAAGACGGGTCATTGTCAATTCGTCCGAGAGCCGTGTCCGCTACGGGTCCGCAAGACCTACGCGTCTCGATCGTAGATATTGCGTCACTAGGTGTGAGCTGGTTGCCATCACTGGCACTTTCGGCCTCAAAGTATCTTGTGGAATGGAGTTCAACGCCTGATTTCGCGTCGTGTCGAGCGGGGTCCATCAGCAGTGGCGGTACGAGGACTGACTACGCCACTGCTGCAGCTAACTCGCAAGTCGTTGCCGCCTCCACTATCGGCGCAGATGGCCGAGTGGCGTACACTATTGGCAGTTTGCCTGTTAATACGCAGCAATATGTGCGAGTGTCAGCTTACAACGGGAACTACGGCTCTCCGGTGCTCGGACAAATCTTGACAGTGAGCACGCCTGCAACGCCAGAGGACGCGGCTACGATATCTGTAGCAAGAGGCATGAAGAGTGTGAGCCCGCGGGCACTGCCTCCGTACCGGCCAACTTCTGTGACGATGCAAGTGAGTTCTGTAGATCAGCCCACAATGCTCGATGTGAATTTCGTCCAGCCGACAAAGGACGCATTGGGGTTCACGGCTGGCAATGGCGGGGCTACAATTACATACTATCGGCTTAGCTGGTGGGAGGCCTCCGCTACTCCGAATGCCCAATCGGTGACTTCTTATGACGTGCGGATGGTGGATCCGACTGGAGCTGCGCTCACGTGCTCGTTGGCAGCTTGTATGTTCCGCCTAGGAGCTGAAGTGCAGTCCTTGTCGCTAACCACCCCTTCGACGGGGTCGTTCCGCCTTGTCCTTTCAACGTCATCATTCACGCAGTCGGTTTGTACTGGATGCTCGTTGACCTTTGCGGTTCCAGTCGGTAGCAAAGGCACTATTGTCTATGCTCCAGCTACCAATTTGCAGGCGGTGTTGGGCACGAACTCGCGCTTCATGGTTGACAAGCTCGGCGCTGGTTGCATCTTCGAGGTGGCGGCAGTGAGTTCGCTGCCGACGAACACGCTGCCAGTGTGGTTTATTTCAGCTGCAAATGGCGCAGCAACTTGTCCTCTAGCTACGGGCTCATACACCGTGCATGTAGAGCCTATGACGGCGTGCATTCCAGCTTCCACGACCGCCTCGGCGTTGGCTACTGTGGTATCGGGCTTGGTAAATAATGATGGCGTCGACGTCTCTCTGGATGTCGAATCTGGGGGCATTAACCACTTCCGCATCACATTCACAGGCTCGAGCGCTACCGGAGCTTCTGGTAGCTCTGCCGCTCATGTAGCTGATGTCGCTCAGCTAGAAGTCGTAGCGACAGACGCCACTGGCGGATGCGCCGATATGTCAGGCAACGTCTGGACGAATACAGCGCTAAATGGCGGCATGCTTAAGCCTGGTGTGGCGTATGCAGTGCAAGTTGCGGCACTGAATTCTGTGGGGCTTGGAGCTCCACTTCGTGCTACTGCTTTGTGTCACGACTTACCGTGTGCTGCTGGTAATGCGGTTCTTGCTCCTGCTGCCCCACCGTTAGCGCCGATCGCCGTGACGGTGGCAAGTAACCGCGCTGATCACACGGCGCTCAATGTTGTCTGGAACGCACCAACTTCCTCGAATGGAGCGTCGGTCACGCAATATCTCGTGGAGTACTCAACAACAGCGTTTGGCTCGCAACCGTTGCTCTGCATGGGCTGCGTGACAGCTCTTACGGGTGGAACAGCTTCATTAGCACCGACGCTCACCCTCAGTGCGAGCATTGTATTGACGAGTGGGCAACTGGTTGTGCTCAGCAGTGCTTCCCCTGCGTGTATCCTCACCGTGAGCACGGACCCAGCGACGTTCATCAACACAGCGTGGACTGGCACTCAAGTTGTCTACAACCTGGAGCGACGACACGGCTGCGATGCATTCTCAGCTCAGGCTGTTAACTTGAAGGCGTTGTATGATTCTACTACTGATGGATCTATCGTGGTATTACCGAGTGCGGTGCCAAGCGATCCGCAGACTACGTTGCTCAGGTCTTTGACAGCAAATACCCAGTACACAATTCGCGTCCGAGCCCAAAACCGCGAGGGCTATGGCGCGACTCAAATCGCTACCTTCATTTGTGAACCGGGCATCGAGGCTTGCACCGCGGCGGGGACGTTGGCAGTCACGCGGCAACTACCAGCAGCCCCCACGCTTACAGTGCCGACTCAACTACTCGGAGCTGGCGTGGCTGGAGCGACCTCAAATGCGTTGGGGTTCACTAAAAGCACGCTTACGGTCGCCTTCAGCGACCCCAATAGCTGGTCAGGGCTGGAGATCGTCGACTGGTTCCGGATCGAGTGGGATGCACGTGCAGACTTCTTGTCGCCAAACAAACAGACCGCAATCGTGACGCCCTCGGCTACCAAGGTCCCGTCGCTCTGGTTGACACGGCAGCTTTGTGCGAGCTGCATCACCGATTTGGTGACTGCGACGAACATACTGTCGGTTGGCGGGGGCGTAGGTCTTACACTGGGTCTTGCTGCTGGTGACTGGATCATGGTCGGCGCTGGAACAATCTCCTGCCAGCTCCAAGTTGCGTCCACTGCACCTACAGCATCGACTATTACGGTTGTAGCAGGGCATGGATGCGCAGACTTTACCGGCAAAACATTACCACTTGATGCCCGAGAGACTTACGTCCACCGGCTCACTACAGGGCTCACCATGGGTGTGACGACGCATGTGCGGGTGACCGCTCACAACTCACTGGGCTACGGCGTGCCAAGCGACAGCATCTCGCTCGCTCCGATCACTTCTAGCGATCCACCGCCGTATCCGAATGTCATTTTGTCTGCGTTAACCCCCCAAGACGAAGACGACCCTGACATTCGCGTCAGCGCACTACATGTGCTGTTTCCTCCGCCAACGATATCCCTCCCGACAGATGTGAATGGCGATGGTGGTTCGCCTGTGACGAAGTATCTCGTCGAGTGGATCGACACGACCGAGTTTGCGAACACAGTTCCTCAGATCCAGACGATCAGCACGGCATCGGACTCGAGCGGAAGTGTGGCCGGCTCGTTCCGACTTACGCTGGATACGACGACATGCTTGCTCTGCCAGATCCAAGGCGCGTTCAGCACCTCAGTCCTGAGTGCGTCGATTTCAGATGTCGACATGGCACAAGAGCTTCGCAATCTGCCTAACGTCGGGGATGTGGCTGTCACGCGTGACAACTGCGTCACGAAGAACCAGTGCACATGGACAATCACATTTTTGAGCGAGCTTGGCGCTGTGCCAGCGTTGACGTACACGAGTCGGCTTTATGCCGCGGGCGGGAAGGTTACGGTCACCGTGGCGGCAGGCACCCCGACCGCGAGTTTGTTTGGAGCGACGTACTGCCCAACTACAGCTGGAAGCGGGAGAACGATGTGTGGACAGGTCACCAATATCGATACAACCACTCCAGTTCCGTACGAGTATGTCATCAACGGGCTTGCTCCCGGCACGACCTATTACGTTCGAGTAGCAGCTTTCAACGCGCTGGGGTATGGACCTCGGCGGGTGACAGCTCCGACAGCGTTTACTGTTCCTTACGAATCTCCCTCGTCCCCTGCATCCCCTTTCAACTCGGCAGCGGCTCCGATTCTATCGCTTGCTGGGCCTACGTCTCTCCTAGTGAGCTACGATCTTCCAGCATTCGATGGAGGAGCCCCGGTCACGGGGTATGTCATTGAGTGGGATCCGTCTTCAGAATTCGACAGTGGAGTAAACGGTGACGCGCTTGGCCAAGTGACCATAGCAGCTAGTACTTTGGTGGCAGCGAACGATGGAGCCTTCCGATACACCATCAGTGGATTGGTTACGGGTCAATGGACCTACGTACGTCTGTTTGCTGTGAATGGCGAAGTCGGCGCGGGTGAACCTGTACTTACACAACCTGCACGTGAAATGCCTCGCCATAAACCTGCTGCACCGAGCTTAGTCACTGCAACCAACGACCCTGCTGCTCAACCCCCTGGCACAGCATTGTTGGTTTCGTGGCCGGAAGCGTCCGCCGGTGTCTTGGAGTACGAGATTGAATGGTACCAACAAGCCGCAACCGATCCGCTGTTTGGAGCACCAGTGGTTCAGACTGTATCGACCACAGGCACGATCACAGGAGGGTTCTTCTCCTTGTCGTTTGGCGACGGTAGTGACTTGTATCCCTGGAGGCTTCTGCCTGGTACCGTTAGCGTGGACCATGGCGCAGCATTCCTCAAAACAAGTGAAGATCTGACAGGTCTGCTCGCTGTAGGCGACGTGGTGTATCTGAACAACCAGGCCTTTTTGGTTTCGGCGATAGGAACTTTCACGGCGTCCCAGCTACCTCTTGCCGATGCGACAGGATTCCAAAGCGTGGGGATGCTGGCGAGTGCGCTCGGCATGGCCGCAACGACATACGCCGGAGACACCGTCGTGGGGGCTCAGCTGTACACGCAATGGCGCACGACGCCTTTGCCGATGGATGTCACGCCTTCCAGTATGCAGGAGGCGCTGGAGATGCTGCCAAGCGTCGGTTTGGTTCGCGTGGAGCGGATGTCGACTGGTACTGCGAACAACTACGTGTGGACGGTCACCTTCACTTCGCAAGTGCCGCGAACAAGCCCTGCCTTCCCATTGCTCGTGACTAACGACCGTCTCCTCACGGGCGCAAATGCGAATGCTGCCGTCGTGAGTATTGCTGCTGGGCAGGCTCCTGCGGCTTTTGGCTCTGCAGTTGTAAGTGCGACCAACACATCCGTCAACGACACCCTCCTGAGGTACAGCATCCCGCAACTTGTGACTGGTTCAATTTACTTTGTTCGTGTGGCCGCGGTGAACGAGCGTGGTGTGGGCGCGTTTGCCTCGGCGTCCACCTTAGGTGTCGCGCCCACAAGTTCTCCGCTGGCGCTGAACAACGTTGTGGTCCGAGCGTTGTCTCCCCAGCTGCTGGGAATGTCATTTGATCAGGTGGACACTTCGGGCGGGCTAGAAGTTGACGGCTATCGCGTTGAAGCAGCTCTTAGTCCGAAGTTCGTGGATTCAGTCATTGTTCAGGATCTGCCGCCGACTACCAAGTATGCCCGCGTTACGACAGCAGCCCATACTGGCCCATTCACGGCTGGGAGTACATTTGCTATCGCAGCTGTAGACGCCAAATCCTTCCACGGCTCGATGGTGACACAAGTAGATGCATTGGCCTCAGCCCAAGCACTTGAGGCTGGCGCCGCATTCCTCCTCCGACTTAAACCAGACAACACACAGGGCTATGGTGCCGACCAACTGCACTGGAAGTTTTCTCGTGGAGAGCAAGTGCGAATACGCAACGAGAAGGCAAGTGTCTGCCTCGACGGGAGCGTGGCTTGGCAACTGCGAGACACCACGACGGGGCTCACTAGCGTTGCGTACGATCCAACCAACCCGACAATCACGTTGTCAGCAGCACTGACTGGGAACCTACTCACGGCGATTGTTGCGGGGACGCAGATCTCGGTCGGCGCTGCAGCTAGTGGGCCTTCGCACCCTGCTGCGTGCCACGCAGTAGTGACCGCTGTGCACGCAGACAAGAAGAACTTGGACATTGAGCATTCGTGCGTCAATCCGGTCGCCAAGCTGGGCAGTGGTTTGGCTGTCTTCGTGGTGAAGGGAGTAGCTGCTATCACTAGCACTGGGTTCGACGGCACAGACACCATTACGTTGTCGGCTCCGCTCTCCAACCGCCTGGTGGATGTGGTCATCGCTGGCACGCAGATCTCGGTGGGGAGCACGCCGGCAGACGCGGGTTCTTGCCGTGCTAAAGTGAATTCAGCGACGACGACTACACTGCAGCTCGTGACACCCCTCTGCGCTGAGGCAGCGTACAAGCTTGGCGCTGGTAACCCCATCTACCTGCACCGCGGACCAGCACTACTTCCGTTATGCGAGCCCGACGATCCGTGGACCCCACTCAGTGCGTCAAGTACCGCCTCGTTAGTTGCCAAACTCGATGCATCTGGAGGCCGCGAGCCCTTGCCACTCTTCCGTAGTGATTCAGCTGTGAGTGCCGCCACGGAGCTTGGCACCATTGGCAGCAGCGCAGAGGTGACGCTGGTGGCTCCGATGGCTATTGGTTGTGGAGATTACATCCGACTGGGCCGCGCCTCGAGCGACGATGCCGTTGCAGATGAAGCTCTTGAAGCGCTCGCCACATTCCGCGTACGCGGCAAATGCGATGCCAACGGTTGTGACTGCTTGCGAGCTTCAGCTACTTCGCGGCTGCAGCTTGGAAGTCTTGCTGACCCAGCCGCCGCTATCAGTCTCTCCCCAAGACTAGATCTACTTCACGGAGGTGCTACGCGCGAGATTCAGCGCATTATATTGACCGTGACAGGAGGTGCTGTCGCGTTCAATACTGGCGGGTACCGCATTCAATTCGGCGATGAAGTGAGCTCGCTGACACTTGGTACAGGTGGCGATGGAGGGGCGTCTCTCAACGATGATGTGGGCTGTCTCGTGTGGGCTTCGGGCCCCCTTTCGAGCGATGCTTCTCGAGATATGCAGACTCTCGAACGTGAACTTGAGAACTTTTCAGCAATCGATGATGTCCGCGTCAAGCAGACTCTCACAGTGATTCCTGGTACTCGAGCGACTGTCGAGTACACGGTAGAGTTCATGGGCGTGCAAGTGCGCGGCAAGATGCCCACGCTTCAGATTCTGGACGTGGGTGTCAACGGCTGCAGTGCATTTGTCGGTAGCACGGCTACTGCTCAGCCCGTGACGCGGGATCAGGACAGCTTTGTCACCGTGTACCAGGCTCCAACAACACCTGCTATCCCGTTCGACGCCAGCAACGAAGATGTCAAAGCTGCTCTGGAGACGTTGAGCGTCGTGAGCAATGCGGATGTGGATCGGCAGGTAAACAAGCACGGCTATGACTGGCGAGTGACGTTCGTTGAATTCCCTGCCCCTTCGAGGCAGATGGAGTCAAGTGTGTTCCCTGCGTTAGCAGTGAATGGCTACGCGTTGCAGGCTGTGCAGTCACCCCAGGTCAGCGTCACTCCCTTCCAGCTTATCGAGCTCGACACGAAGTCGCTAGCTATTGGTGGCGGAGTGTCTATCTACGCGCGTGTTCGTGCCCATAATGCTAATGGATGGGGAGCTGCGTCCATACCTACTCCTGCGTCGCTTCAACTAGCGGAACAGCTACCAGACCAAGTGCGACTTGCTCGTGCGGATGTGTTATCCGGGTCACAGGTGCTGGTGCAATGGGACGCACCTGCGCACGACGGTGGAGAACCAGTGACAGAGTTCCGCATCGAGTGGTGGCTGCACACTGCAAACCCCACTGCCGCAAAGTTGTTTGCTGTCGTTCATGCGCTCGAAGCTGCTTCACAAAGTGTGACGGATGATGTTGCTACCATTACGGTGTCTGCTCCGACGGTAGGGGCCAACTCGTACCTCTCTGGCACATTCCGAGTGGGGTTCGACGGTCAGTGGAGTGCCGAACTTCCGTACGATGTATCAGCAGTGGACATGCAAACGGCTATTGGCAGCTTGCCAACGATTGAAGACGTTCTTGTGAGCCGCGAGTTGACTTCAGGGGGGTACACGTGGCTAGTGACGTTCTTGCAACGGAGATATGGTGGCAACCAGCACAAGCGATGGCGATCGGCTCTTGCTACGCAGTCTCCCTTCGGTTATAAGCTCGAGGTGTCGGGAACAAACTTGTTAGCCTGCATGACCGCAGAGTTGACTACGTGCGTGCCCCATCTTCCCACCACCATCGCAGCGCGTGCTGCTGTGGATTCCATCCCGGAGTTTCAATCACTGGTGTGTATCTCGACTGGGAATGTTGTAGTCGCAGCTACGATGAGTTTCACTCTTCAGCTGCTTGGTAAGCAAACAGTCATCACGGGAACAGCAGACGCTACCGCTCTAGCAAGCGCGATCACGGCGCTTGGTGTTGTGGGCAAAGTTAATGTGCGCTTCCGAGACTCAACTCAAACTATGGTTTGCTCTGCCAGTGCCAGTGCAAAAGGTGTTACTATCGAGTTCATCACAGCTCAGGGAGACATTCCTCCGATCACTGTCGCGGCCACCAATGGCGTTGGCGTCACGATCAATGAGCAAAGGAAGGGCCGAGCTCAGCTACACGTAGGTCGACTACCATTTGCGTATGTCATCGACGGCCTCGCTGCTGGCACGTATCACGCACGAGTAGCTGCGTACAACAGCGTTGGTTTCGGCCCATTCCAGGAGGCTACAGACCCCAGCGGTTTGCTGCTGGTATCACGTCCTCCCATCGCGCCGCGATCCCTTCGCGTCAAGGCCAAGACCATTGACTACTCGCATGGGATGCTGGTGGTTTGGACTGCGCCGCGCAGCGCTGACAGCAACACAGACCAGTACCGCGTTGAATGGGACTTCGGGGCTGGGTTCTCGAGCCAATGTGGAGAGACCGTCGAGACACAGACGGTTGTGGTGAGCAACTCGGCTGCAAATGCTGCGAACAAGAAGTTTGCTCTGCTCACTGACAGTGCTGTCAACGGAGGCGTCTCGGTAGGCTGCGTGAACCCAGCCAGCCTGACGACTACGCTGCAAACTCCGCTCCAAGCGCTTGGTGGAGCTTACGCCGGGGTCACCGTTGCGATGCAGGGCGATGACTCGGCCACGTACGACTACGGCCGAACCTACACCATGACGTTCCCGCAAGCAGTGACTACTCCGGCTGTAGGCTATGATGTTGTCGAGAACCAAGCCGTAGCTACGTCTCCAGTTGCGATCCCGGTGCTGTACTGGAATACTGGCGATCAAACGTGTACTGTCACGCCTCCCGATTCGGTTGTGGCCCAGCGCGCAGCCTATGGACCTGGTCTCGATGGGAAGCGTGGACAAGGACGCATTGGAGTCGACGCCAACGGCGTTGTCACCGACAATGAGTGCGCAGCCGCGTTGGCAGCTCCCGTCGCCAGACAAACTCTGAGCGCCGCGACTGCATTGGCCAATGCTCTCAGTCCGAGCATCCTGAACCTGGCGATCATGAGCGGCGTATTCGAGAGCTCCGACCTCGCAAGACCGGCGTTGTGCGAGTCCTGCGCGCAGAAGCTGACGGCCGGCGGAGTTTTGACAGCCACGATGCCGCTGAGGTCTGTCTTGAGCAACGATGACTACTTTGTTGTCGCAGACTCCCCCACTTCAAGCACCACAACCTCGACACTTCGCTGTGTGATGAAGGTTTTGACGATCGCGGATGGAGCATCGAGCAGCACGATCAACGTGTACCCCAACGACCCTGGGAGCAGCGCATGCTTGCTTCCTGCGACCTACGAGGCGAAGGCCTGGCGCATCTCCAAGTTTGAGCTCCGAGCGCACACAATTCGCGACCTCGTACCAGGACGAGAGTACGCGGTGCGGGTCGTCGCCAGCAGCAGCACATTGGGCGAAGGCCCCGCGCTTGCCACAGCCACCACGGTCACCGCAGCGTAGATATCGCCCTGTGGTAGCTGTCATTCGTTCTACATGTTGTTTTGCATAATGTTCAAGTTGTATACACATTTTCTTTGCTTGCCCTTCGCCTTCAGTGTGAGAGCCAGACAAACAACAACCCCACTTTGAGCTAAGTAAATCGACCACCGACCAAGTGTCAGCCAAATGTGTTGCGAAGTTGCAAGTTCATACCATCATGTCTGGAGCTCAATAACGTCGCTGCGGTTTTCCAACTCGGCGTTGCGTAGGTACAGGTGCTTCGAGAAAAAGAGCATCACGTGCTGCATGTCCTCGCGCGAGTCAATCATAGCGTGTCCTTTGCGCGGCCGTACCAGGCTCGTGAAAAGCTCTGCCGCTGCCTTCTGCGGGTGTCTCCTTTTGAATTCGCGACGCGAGAGCTCAGCCAGCGCTGCCGGGTAGACAGCGTCTGCCGCGCCAGTGACCTGCAGCATTGGCGTCGCCGCGACAACTCCGCTCTCAAGACCAGAGCAAGGTTTATGTGGCCCCACGATGGCACCGCCGGACACTACTACGACGCCCCCCAACCGCACGTCGCGCGGCAAAGTCGTCGCCAAGTGGAAGGCGACGCACGCTCCTTGCGAGAACGCGAACAAGAACAGCCGAGAGTAGCTCCAGCCGTACTGGTCGTGCAGCACGCCCAGGAAGCTCCACAAGTAGTCTCGAGCCGCCTCAAGACTGCAACACAAGCACGCGTTCTGTCAACTATTATATCGGCTCCCAAACACACTCTTATCCCGCTGTCTGCGCACCTCTCGCTGCGCTGCTGGTGCGGGACGTCGGGAGAGATCACGTCACCGTTAGCGTCCAGGTCGTCCATCCACGTGAACCCCAGGCCGAAGGGCAGCTCCCGCGGGGCTCGGAGCGAGAGCGCCGCTGCAGTATATACATACAATCCCCATACATTGGTGAGTGTCCAAGGTCTCGTGCCCGTCGTGCCTATCACTCGACCGACCTGTTTGGGGCAGCGCCATTTGCTCTCCAAGCCGCGCGAACGGCTCGTGGGAGTCGCCCCGGCCGTGCAGAAACAGCAGCAGGTTTTGCGCTGGCGGGGCGCTGCTGTGGGGCGGCACGAGGCGGAAGTGCGAGCT